>JAIGNY010000456.1:842500-1070000 GCA_020152595.1 Chiridota heheva
AAGCAGCAGGCCACACTGAACATCTGGATGTCAAGCATTGGTCGTACACGATTGCAGATTTGAGGTTTGTTTGTCCCACCTTTGTAGATTTTTGAGCATATATACAAATTTTTGTGTGACTATTTTAATGCATGAACAAATATGCAAATTTTTGTGTGACTATTTTGATACATGAATCAATATGCAAATTTTTGTGTGACTATTTTGATACATGAATCAATATGCAAATTTTTGTGTGACTATTTTGATGCATGAAGAAATATGCAAATTTTTGTTTGACTATTTTGATGCATGAACAGGACATTGTCTCTGTTTCCATTGTCTTTTAACCCTCTGACATTTCGTTTAAAATAAGGGAAGATAATTCTAATTAAGAGGATTCGACCTATACCATACCCCAACCAACATCAAGCTGGAGAAAGCATTTTGAACATTTTCAAGGTCTGAAATAAGGGAAGAAATAAAAAGAAAAACAAAAGCATTTTGAGGTGTTTGCCTGTTCATACATCACATTTTTTCATTTTTCATCAAAAAACTATTCAAACTAAACTGATTACTCATACATACACGTGAAAACTACACAATACTATTTTCAAAATTCAAAAACTGTCTTACATTGAACCGATTTCTCACCTGATATACGACGGAGAGTTTGTTGCGTTTGCCGGTACTCTTCTGCCCTGACAAATGGCGCACAAGCTTTGGCCGTCATGATCCCCGTGAAGAGGCACCGCAAACAGACGGTTATTCAAGGTGTAGTTGTGAATACCTGCGAGAAAAGGGTGCCAAGGGATAGTAAATCAAGATAGTCACAAAGTTGACATGAGACCAAAATGACTGAAAACCAGTAAATTGCTATGTAGGGTCCAATAAAGTAGAGGTAACTACGTGTTTTTTAGATTGTCATTTTTTATTTTTTATTCTTGGACTAAAGTTTCATTTTTAACACAAAAATTCAACAAGAAAATTATCATGTACAATTATTCAAAACAAATTCATAAAACTATCAAAATTACTTAAAATGTTCGGTTATTTTAATAATGGAAGAAAGTTGTATAACAAGAAACACATTTTGCCAAAGTTGTACCGCTATACTAGGATTCTACCAGACTTTGAAGGGTTTATGGATGTACAGCTTTCCCTCGCACCCCTTTGATGTGGGATAACATACAGTTGGGCTCCTTTAGCAGAGGTGATAGTCGAGAATGGAGTGATGATTAATTGCTCGTCACAAAATGTCACATCACAAAATTTCAAAATTGTCACATAAATGTCTCAAATGTAACATAATTTTTGGCACCTTTTGCATAGACTGTCACATCATTTTTGCTTTTGTCACAATTGATTGGCATACATTCACGCATGACCGGTCATACTCATAGAAAGGATCATTTCATTATGTCTGTTTCATGAAAAATGGAATCTACCAATAAAATGCAACATCAAATTACCAAGGAGTGAGTGAAGGGGTAACACACATCACAAAATGTCAGACAAATTTAATAAATCTGTTTATGTACATTTTGTGACAAAATTTTCAAAATGTCACAGGTGATTGGACAATGAAATTTTGTCACAAAATGTCACCATGTCATGGACGCTCAATTCTCTGCGATAGTCAAGTCTGTGGTGGAGATCAACTGTGTATTATCCCCCAAAAAAGGGGTGAGACGGAAAGTTGTAAGTCCATGAAATCTGTACATGTACATTTTTTATATTTGAAATTAAGGAGAAATAAAACAACAAACAGATATAAAATTTTCCTTCAAAGGTTTTAAAATCTAAAACAAGAGTTAAACACCAAATTTATGTGAGAAAAGTAACCTCCCTATGAAAAAGTAGAGCAAACCTGTATAGTGCATCAAGTTGACAATAACCATTTGTCATAGGATGATGTACAATGCAAATTAGGGGTGTTGTACCCTCTCGTCCAATCACAACATAGAAAACAAACTCTGAGGCGCATGAAAATAGCAACCGCCATGACCGGCAAATAAATGTTTAAAATCAACACACAGGGGATTAGGGACCATGGGCCCCAGCCTCTGCTATCAATACTTAATCAGAGACCCTCACTTGTTCAATTCTATTAGAATACACCCCTGCCCAGTGTTCACAATAGATTTCAGAATTTGGTGGGGATTCCCCCCCCCTCCCCTTGTGTTATATTATATTTTTTTCGGGGTGGGGATTTTTTGAAAAGGGGGAATTTCTTTTTGGAGAAAAAACAATGAAAGGCCAAATATAGCAAATATAGGCTTTTTTTTCGGCATCTAAAAATAAAAATTGGCAGGAAATTTTCCCACCTTTAATTATTTTTGAGGGGGAATTTGATAATATGTGATTCCCGCACCTTAATGTGAACACTGCCCCTGCCAATACAATAATAATGATGACAAATTTGGAGGTAGGCGTAGTAAAAAGTTTTTTAAAAAACAAGCAAAGGTGAATTTCCACGATCTACAACCAACCAACAAACAAAACATATTGAAGAAAGGGATACGACGACGAGTGAACACACAACTACAATGACGGGTCGTCACCTGCGTAATCGCTTATGATAGTAACAATGCTATCACGAAATACTTATCGACCCGGACGAGAACACAGGTCGGCGTGCGGACAGACATAACATCGACAACCAAGTCAATGTCCACGGCCTTTGAAAACCAGTTGTGGTGCACTGGCATGTCTACCCAACCCAGGCTTGAACCCAGGGCCTCGTGGTCTGTAGACATGTATGATAATTGCTACACCACAGTAGGTAGATAAAGGGATACGCCAATGACACACTTACATTTATGCCCTTGGTCTTGAACTACTGGGTCCTCTGATGGGCCGACAGCAACAGACTGGTCCCCAGGTGCGATGCTGAAATACAAACATATCAGATTTTAGGTAATACACAGTACAACACAACGGATTGGTAGTATTGATTATGCTTTCACCAATTTGTGTTACTTAAGGAAGTTAAGGTGAGATATTCTGATTTTGAGAAAATGAAGTTTGTACACTTATTAAAGGATTAGTTCTGTGGTCAAGCAAGTCCATCTTATATGAAAGAGGACTTTAAAAGAAACAGAATGGTGAAAAAAGCGTTCAAAAATCTTATTCCGTTAAGGAGATATTTAAGTTTAAGGCTCTGTCTTATCTGTGTAGAAATGACTGGTGTAGCAAGTCTACTATGGAAAGTTCATGTCTTTATCCTCACATTCTTAACAATTGTTAATGTATTCTAAGGAAAGTTTATTTATTTTTTTCACTATTTAAATCATATTTCTTCAAACTTTATTCAGGTGGTATATAATAAATACCCTTCCTAAATTCAGTTATACTACTTATTTGACATATCCCATGATTTTTAAGCCACAAAATCGCAGGACCAAATATTATAGAATTCATAAAGACTTTGAGGCTATGATATCACAACTAGTCTGATTTCAGTCATTTCTACACAAATGATATCAAACTTTAAACTTAGATATCTCCTTAACGGAATACGATTTTTGAATGTTTTCTTCACCATTTTGTTTCTTTTGAAGTTCTCTGTGACATAAGATAGAGTAGCTTGACCCTTGAACTAATCCTTTTTAAATGTTAAACGGCCACAATATGCAGGCAGGGATACGGAACTGAATGTTTCATGTCTGCACTACATGTTATAAACCTAATTATCAGACTATGATTCACTTTAAAATTTTGTGCTCAGACATGTCTATCATATGATAGAGGGCATAAAGACAAAGAAAACACTGAAACGACTACCTTGGCAGAGTTGGATGAAATTGATGGTTCTGGCTGTTTATAACCGTGGGAAAAAATGGGAATTCGCGGCAAGAATTTTGTTTTGATTAAAAAAATTGGTAATTATGTGCTCTAAAAACGTCCCCAGTGTGATTGCACGATGAATAGTTCATTAAATTACAAAAGAGGGCAGCATATAATATTATTTCTGCCACGATTTTTCGTGGGAAGAATTTTGACACCTTTATTCAGACCTGTGGGAAATTTTACAATTAATTGCAAGTCTATACCTTGGTATCTTTCGCTTTAGTAGAAGTTTGAAGTTTGTTTGAAAGTGAGAGCACAGAACTTTATTTCCATGACATGTTTTAATTTAGTCAAGACTTAACTCCTCAAAAAAATTCCCTCCTTAGCAGAAATTCAACATATATCAGCAACCCTAAATATCATCAAAAGAGATGCAGTGACTCAGTGGTTAAGGAGTCATACTAGTATGCCAAAGGTACCAGATTCAGCTCTCGACGTGAGTTCTGCATTGTGTCCTCCAGCAAGACGCTTCATTTTACTTGTTCCAGCCCACTCAGCTGAGTACCAGCATTGCTGGCGAGTTGACTTGTGATGGACTGGCGTCCCATCCAGGGGGTGTCATGTGCTCTGCTTGTGTCATGGAAGCTGGGGATAAGCACTGGCCCTAGGAGGCCGGGCGTAATGGCTGGATTAACCTTTTTGAAACAAAACAATACCAAACTATGAAAAAACATACACTGTATCTGATTGCCGATGCACACATTCCTCCTGATTGGCTCGTCGAAAGTCTAAGAGTTCTTGAAAGTATTCATCTGATCTATCCGTCATATTGGTTCCATCCTCTGCATCGGCCAGGCCAGCTATCCAATCATAGCCAAGGAGCGTTCGATTTCTTCCAAGATGGTTGCCGGTGTGGTCTGGAGATGTCTCGTCTAAGTGCTTACAAAATGCGACTCTAGCAGGTGTCTGGCAAGATTGATCAAAGAAATCACAACTAGTTAATCTCACAATTATCTACCAAAGAATGTTTGTTTGTTTGTTTGATGAGGGCTTAACGGCACCATGACAACGGGGTCAAATTGTGTCTGAGAGGTTAGATCATTCTAGAGGCAGGAAAGAAAAAAAAACAGGAGGAGTTTGAGAGAAACACGAGAACTAAAGTTAGAAAGCTGGGATCGAGAGAGGAGGTGCATGGGTGAAAAAAACAAAAAACGAAAAGCAAAAAACCAATTGATTGGCTCAAGTGGTACAGTGTCTGCCTTTCAGCCGGGAGGACCGGGTTTGATCCCATGTCGGGTCATACTAGAGACTTCAACCAGAAAAGTGAAAACCAGAGGTTTTGAGGATCCAATGCACAATATGAATTTAGTCAGTTTTTATTTCTCAAATCCCCATGCCGCTAATAACTCACCTTCCACCCAGTGTTCACATTAAAGTGCAGGATTCCTGCATATATTATCAAATTCCCACTCAAAAATAATTAAATGGGGGAAATTCCCACAAAGAAAATTGGCCAAAAAATGACAAATATGGCATTTTTTGGTATATTTGGCCTTTTTTGTTATTTCTCTAAAAAGAAATCTCCCCTTTTTTCCAAAATCTCCCCCTCCCCCCTCCATAAAAAATTACACAAGAAGGGGGGGAGGGGGGGAGAAATCCCCTCCAAATTTTGAACCTTAGTGTAAACACTGCTTCCACCATCTGTCTCACATGCCATTCCACCATCTGTTCCCCATGCCATTCCACCCTCTGTTCCGCATGCCATTCCACCCTCTGTTCCCCATGCCATTCCACCCTCTGTTTCCCATGCCATTCCATCCTACATCCCAACCTACGGGCAATCATATGTAAAATCTTGATGCCATTCCACCACATGCCATCGCACCTGCAACCTAGATGACATTCCACCACATGCCATGCCACCCTGTCCCTCATACCATGCCACAAACGTCATAATGACCGCTAAGGTTCCTGATCATGCTATCGCATCAGATCTAAAAATGGGACCTGTTGCTTCTTCCGTCTGGTACTCAGCAGAGGACAGAGCAAGGTTATAATGTGGTTAGTGACATGTTGCACCATTATAAGCTGCACTTTAGCTGCTTAGCATAGTTCTGGCAATTTGAGAATGGTCTTTGCTTTGTGGGAATGCCTGACTTCTTCGTAAAGCATTGTGAAAAGGCTGTGCCTTAGAAAGAGCTATATAAGCACCACACATTATTATTATCATTCATGGACTAGACATTTTGTATCCTCAAGAATTACTGCACTGTGCCATTCTGAGATAATACATTTAAACAAATTTGACCATGTGTCAAAAAACTCACGAAAATGCCAAAAATATCCACATAAATTTGGGAAAAAGTTTAATATTTCATTTTTTTTAGGTATAATTATGGAAGAAAAAATGCAAAATGTGTGATGTCTTAAGTTGAAAATTAATTGTCCTTTCCTTATGTAAATTGTTTTTTGTTTGTTTTATTATCTCTCTCTCTCACAGTAATTTGAAGGACCACGGCTCATTCTAGTTTTTTCTATGTAGAGTTGGCCACAACCCCAGTCAACTGGGACTATCAAAAATCTTGCAATAACCGCAGGAAAATTGGGAATTCATGGAAAAAATAAACAAAAATCACAACAAACTTTTTTTTAAGATTTCTTAAGTAAACAACAGTATATGTGGTAAATATGTGCTTCAAAAATGCCCCCATGTAATTGTGCAATGAAAAGTACAATAAATTGTGCAAGAGGGAAGTATAGAAAGATGTATTCACTAAATTAATATCATTTCTGTCGCAATTTCTAGAGGGAAGATTTTCGACACCTTTATTCAGAACTGTGGGAAATTTTATACTTATTTCCAGCTCTGCAGTCAAGATTTATATTTGACACAGAAAGCATGCGCAAAAAAGAAGGCAAACAACAGGATGAATTATAATAGTTGAGTTCAAGCCGACTTATTTTAAGAGCAATTTTGGGACACTTGCTATTAATTAGTATTTGAAATTTCAAAATCAAAATATTTGAAAATGACATTTAATTTTAATCTCATCAAGTATTTTTCAAGCCTTGCGTCATTGAATCAAGTGTTTTTTCTCAAATTAGTACTGAAACTGGAGAAAAAAATTAAAACTGAGACTTTATCTGTTAAAAAACACCAGGTAACAAATTTTGACAAATGGTTTGAAGAACTTTTTGTTTCAAAATTGCTCATTTTGATGTATTAATTTTTAAACCAGTTCTAATGGGTGTAACAAACTTAGATTTTATGATGACAAATACTCCAGACATATTATACTCTTACCTTCTTCGTTCTATTTCCTGGGGTCAGCATAATAGATTTGAGCTTCGGAGTGCTGTCAAAGGCTGTTCTTGGCCTTTTTCTTCTGTTCCCCTCATCTACCATTTGATCCAAGTAACTCGTATTCGCTGAGAATCCGAGTTCTTTCCTCCGCATTCTGGACAATCTCAAACTCTTCCTTTGCGAACTATTATCATTGAGTTCCATCTCGGCATCAGAAGTCTCCAAAGTTCTCTTTGGTGTCTTCTGCTGTCTTGGAGAACTTCTTAATTTGTCTACTTTCATCAGTTCCAAGGAGCTATCCAACATCTTATTTGCATCGTTCTCAAAATGAAAAACTCTGAGTGGATTTAAAACTTTAGGTCCGGTGTTTTCAAATGAGCCAGATCCAGAACTGGAAGACATTGCCTGGTTTGTTTGAAATTCTCTTGTATCGCTTATCAATGAATTTAATCTATTTCTGAAATTATACACTTTTAATGGTTGAACAGCTGGTGATCTTGATCTGTTTAGAGTCATGTCATGCAGCAATTTGACACTAGGGGTAATACACCGACCCTGACTTAATTTTGAGTCCTGTTTATGCGATATTACTTGACTTGAATTAAGGGATTTTTGTTCAAAGGCTTTCCTTTCGAGTGAAAGTGAAAGCTCATTAGATCCGCTCAATCGTTTACCACAAGGACTCTCAAATTTCTCCTCATCCATTTCAAACTCCAAAGAATTATTTAACTCTGCTAAACAATTTCCAAAATTGACCACTTTTAACGGATTCAACGCTGTCTGATGTCTCTTGTTCACTGGCTGTTTCTTCTTTGCAGAAACAAACTTACGTTTCCCACTCGACCTTTGACCGATTGATAGTTTTGATGCACTGCGATGGTTTGAGGGTTGTCTCTGAGTGACTTTACTTAGCATTTGCTGTTTGGGCGTAAGTCTTACTTTCTTGAGAGAATTCCGGCCCAAGTGTTTGGGTGTGCTAGTTGCCATGTGTGTACTTCTTGTTGTAGTAATTCTGTGAAAGAAAAACTAAAAAAAGTAAAGCAGAATTCTCAAAACTGGAAACAGTTAGAAATCAATATCAGTTCGCTCTGTCACAATGCTGATATTGTGATATCGCTTTTTCCATTATATTAAATCTGTCCTGACCACCACATCATGCATGATAGGCCTAACATAAGGCTAGGCCATTTTCATGTATAAACTGCATATTATAACACAAATATCAAAAACAGAATTTCAGAAATATTTTCAACGAATTAAATCTTAAGAGAACATTTGCCAAATCTGATTCTTTAAGCTTCCTTTCTTTAAATCTTAAATTTTATGGAAAAATTGAGTTCTGCTTGCTGAAAAGTCAAGCAGTTTTTCAAATGAATAATCACAACATAAATATCGCCATATGGTGATATATGACAATACTGTTGTCCAAGATAATTAATATCTGATATACTGCACCCATATCATGTTCAGTGATCAAGCAAGTCCACCTTATATGAAAGAGGACTTCACAAGAAAGAATTTTTATTCCGTTAAGGAAATATTCAAGTTTAAAGCTCTAGTAAGTCTACTATGGAAAGTTGGTGTCTTCAACCTTACATTCCTAACAATTGTTAATGCATTTTAAAGAAAGCTAATTTAATTTATTCACTATTTAAATATTTTCCCTCAAACTTTCTTCAGTTGGTATATTATAAACACCCTTCCTAGATTCAGTTTTACTACTTTCCTTACATATACCATGGTTTTAAAGCCACAAAATCGCAGGACAAAATATGATAGAATACATAAAGACTTTAAGGCTTTGACATCACAACTAGTCTGATTTCAGTCGTTTCAACATAAATGTACCAAATTTTAAACTTAAATATCTCCTTAACCGCATAAGAATTTTGTTTGCTTGTTTGTTTGATGAGGTCTTAACAGCACCACGACAACGAGGGTCAAATTGTGCCTGAGAGGTCAGATTATTCTAGAGGTAGGAAGGAAAGGAAACAGGGGAAATTCAAGAACAAAAGTCAGAAAGCTGTGATCGAGAGAGGAGGTGCATGGGTGAAACAAAAGCAAAGTAGAGAGGGGGTGGAAGAGGAGAATTAAATATGGTTGTAGAGGGAGGCATGATGAAGGAAGAAGATAATTTTATCCGGAGGATTTTTCTGGAAGAACTCAGCAATTGAGTTGTGGGGAGTGAGGGAAGCTCTGGGAAGGTTGTACAGGGGGAAAGCAAGGAGAACGTGATGGTTGTGAGGGTGCAGTGGCAATTGTTACAGAGGGGTTGGGGGGAACCAATAAGGAGGTGGGATTTTGAAAGCTTTCTTTACTATTTTGTTTCTTTTGAGGCCCTCTTTCATATAAGATGGACTAGCTTCACCCCTCAACTAATCCTTTAACATCAGTTGTATATGACAAATGATTTACTGATGAAGATTTCTAAATTTTCATTCTTCTTGATCATAGATAGTCGAATTCATGATCCTCTGGGGATTATAAATTCATGAATTTCAGAATCAGTTTTTTCTTCATATCTAGAGAGCAGTGTATGTTTAATGTCTGATGTTCCAAATCTCAATATAACCTCCATTTTGGGGAACAATTTTGTACATGATGAAAGGAATCACCAAAGATTTGTGGTTGTTTAGTGTATTACTGATACAGTGTACATGCATGCTTGGGCCACCTTTAAGTTAAGTTACCTAAGTTATATCACATTCAGAACTAGAATTATATTACTCTGCAGAGCGCATACCTCTGCCCCCTGTTCATTCCCCATCCGGAATACAATCTACCTCAAAAACCCTCGGGCCATCAAGCTATAACCCCAAACAACCTCTTTTCTCATTGTTGATCTGTATTGCCATTTGCATTATAACTACTTCAGGATAATATCCTCTGATCATTGTTTTCAGTTTTATTCAGGTTAAGCATTCATTGTTTGAGTTCTCTTCAGCCAAGATTCAAATTCCATCATTTTCCTTTCATGCAAGAAGCCAATTGTTTTGATTCTCTTTGATTCCAGAAACCACTTGATCTGATTTTCTTAGAGTCCAGAAAATTGATTGTTTTGAATTCTTCTCAGGGCATGAATTCATTGTCTAGGACATTATGTTGGAATCCATTGAAAGGTTTCAACTATATAAGTCTTCGCAGATCTCATCCTAAAACATCCCCACCCCTCAATTTATGCCCTTCCCCAGTTCCGATATTTCTCAAATTTTAAACAGTTCTTTCTGAAACAGTAACAAATCTACACACCATTTTTAATCAAAATTCTATTATCACTTATTGAGATATCTTGATGACAAACAAACAAACAGAAATAAAAACATAACCTCAGTCATACTTCATTGGCAGAGGTAATTATGAGAATATCTCCTAGATTGGCAGGTCCATACCAGTCCTAAAGTGTACCCATAATTTCCCTTATATTATCCTTGGTACCCCCATAAACATTTAACATCGTGACAGAAATTTCATTTCATTAGATAATGGTTAAGCTTGGATGATATATAGCTATTTTGATATATTCCGATATGGACTCATATCGATATGGCCAATAATAAATTCAAGGGTCATATCGATATGACCCTCGATATAATGTTCAGGATCACTGCTCAGAAGATACTGCAATACACGATTCATGGACTAAATTGGAAACTATGTAAACAGATATTTCTTAAGCCTACTGGATGTTTATTTGAGGATTTATGTACATATTTTGCAATGATTTCTGTTAAACTATACTTGACTTTTTTGTGCTGAGATGAGATGACATGCACAGAACAGTAACTACAATTGAAGTATGACATCATATTAATATTTGCATATCGATATTTTAATCATAATGCTATTTTTCCAGCAATATATTGATATAGTATAATGATCAATATCGCCCAAGCTTAATAATAGTCCAACAATTTACCGAGGACTTCTTCTGGTGGACGTTGCTGCTTTTAACTCCCTTTGACCTCTCTCTAGTTGTTGCTTCAATCGATGGAAGTCACTTCTCAGCATCCTTACATGGGGATCCATGTTTTCTAAGAAGATACTGTACCTGCAAAAAAACCAAAATAATAAGATTATAGGACAGTTGATTGATGGGTCAAATCCTAGTATGCTAAATCCATCCAAGCCATTAGGCTCATTGGGCCGGTGCTTATCCTGGTTTCAATGCCGCAAGCGGATGAGAGTACACGACTCCCCCTCGATGGGGTGTCAGTCCATCGCAGGTTAACTTCCCAGCAGTGCTGGGACTCATTTTTCACAGCTGAGTGAACTGAAACAAGTAAAGTAAAGGGTCTTGCTCAAGGGCACAATGCAGCGCTGACGACAAGAATCGAACCCGGTACCTTTCGCAGTTGGTACCTGTAGTATGAAATTATACAATTTTGATACCTGCAGCATTGAATATTCAATAAAAAATATTTTTTAAATGGGCCCGGCAGTACAAAATTGACCAAGTAAAACTGCATTGTTTGGAACCAGCACTATGCAAAAAAAGGCATCTGCTTGGGTGGTGTGTATATATATATATATATATATATACAGGCCCGTAGCAGCCGCTGCAGCGAACGCCGCACCACTTTTTTGCAATAAATAACCTCATAATAATAATAATAATAATACTTTAAAAAAATATATAAAAAAAAATTTATCAATACAAAAATATCAGTATTTTCTGAGGGAATACCCCCACCCCTCCAAGTATTACGCGGTTATATTGGTAATTCGTAAGAATGCGCAACACTATCCCCATCCTAACTGTTCAATCCGTTGGCACGCGTACGCGTGAATTTTAACCTAATAAGTGCAAGCATGGCATAGTTGTGAATGTTTTTCTTTACGAGCTGAAGTCCACGTCCACTCCAAGTTGTATTGATTTCAAGTCGACATAATTTGCATGAAATCAACACAACTTGGAGTCGACATAAGATGCAAATTAGCCTGCTTATCCAATCACAGAGCGAGAAACTATACAACTTGGAGTCACGGTCGAGTTGTGGACCTATGGCACACTCGGCGCACCATACACGTGCGTGATCTAGGCTAGACCTACCTGTACGCTAAAGAAGTCGCGTTTTATTTTATATGCACAAAATCTAATAAAGGACAGAGCGAGTTAAGATGGATTGTTCTATAACAACTCCGGACATTGGGAACACACCAAATCAACCAGTAATCAATTTCCCAAAACGAAGTTTTGGACAGAAAAAACCAGAACTTTGTGCATTCCAACCAAGCTGGTTCAACCAGTTTGCTTGGTTGCATTATGATGAATCAAATGATATGGCATTCTGCTATACATGCATCAAGGCATACAAGGCAAAGAAGCTTAATTCACCAAACATGGATTCCGCATTTATCGCTAAAAACAAAGGCTTTAAAAATTGGAAAGAAGCAGCTCAGAGGTTCAAGGCACATGAAGGTAGTGTATGCCTCAAGGATGCAGTCTTAATGGTTGTGACATTGCCAAAGATAACTAAAGACATTGGAGAGAGTTTATCACAACAGATTGGAAGAGAAAAGGAAGAGCGACGACAAATTTTTATAAAAATCATTTCTAATGTGAGATTCCTGGCACGGCAAGGACTATCTTTCAAGGGTGATGGGGATGAGTCGGATTCTAATCTTATAACTCTTTTCAAGTTGAGTGGTGAAGATGATTCTCGGATTCAAAGCTGGTTATCACGGAAATCTGACAAGTATCTCTCTGCTAAAATTCAAAACGAAGTTTTACAGACAATAACACTAATGGTAAGACTTAATTTAATTATACATTTTAGGCGGCAGAAGATATTTCATAATTACGCAAACAAAATCAGAATAGCAAAGACTTAACCCCTCCCCAGCGTCGGAGGAACAGAGTATAATATAGGGATCACTATACCAATTGCAGCGGAACAAAGGATATATCGACGTGGGCGCAGGGGACCATCGTTATAAAAAAAATCCAGACTATCACTCTTACCCCCACCCCACCCCCCAAAAATGGTTCTGAAGTGCTGCTATATTTTTTGTTTGAATTTTTAATTTAAGCTGCATGGGGCGCAGATTCATGTTTGTTTTTTGTTTATTTATCTATTTTTGTTACACGTCACTATCGCATTCGCCTTCCTTTTAATTTTTAAATCTCTTTCGGAACATAATTATCTACTCCACATCTATGAAGCATATGTACCATGCAAGTGTGCCTTGAGCATGCTTCTTTAAACATTTGTGTACTAATATTTAATAAAATAAAATGGTATAACTCGTTAAAATAATATAACTCGCCAGACCCCTTTAAATTTTATTTAAAGCCACAATTGGCGACTAGCGCGCACGTATAGTTACTAGCATCCGTGCTTATTTTTTATATGCACCATTTCTTTTTTATAGGCTTTATGTGAGATTGTTTCAAATATCCAGACAGCTCCATTCTATACAATTATGGTGGATGAAATCCTCGATGTTTCCAACAAAGAACAGGTTGTGATATGCATACGGTGGGTCGACGACCAGTTTAAAGTTCATAAAGATTTCATTGGATTGCGGCGTCATCAAAGACGTTCTCCTTCGAATGCAGTTATCCCTTCAGAAGGCAAGAGGTCAATGCTATGATGGAGCGGCTGCCATGTCGGGTGTACACGGAGGTGTTGCAAAGAAGATAACAGATGAACAACCTAAGGCTTTGTATACACATTGCTACGGTCATGCCCTCAATCTTGCATGTGGTGACACCATAAAGAGAAACCAGCTAATGTGTGATGCTTTGGAAAATACAAGGGAGATTACCAAACTAATTAGGAACCTTCCCCCGACGTGAAACTAAGTTTATCGAGATGAAGGAGAGGATTGGGAAGGAGTGCTCCACTGGGATCCGTGTCACGTGTCCAACTCAGTGGACAGTTAGAGCAGATGCACTTCGGAGCATACTGGAAAACTACGAAGTTCTACAGAATGTTTGGGAGGAGTGTCTCTTGGAGGAAAAGGATCCTAGCACAAAGAGTCAACTGAAAGGTGTGGCTTCGTACATGAAGAAGTTTGATTTCTTATTTGGTATAAAGTTAGCACACCTGATCCTAATTATGGCGACAATTTGAGTAGGACTTTGCAACGCCCATACATTTCTGCTGCGGAAGGGCAGAGTGTCACAGAGAAAACCGTTTCCACTATTGAAGGCATACAAAGTAAGTTCGACACTTTCTGGGAGGCCGTAGGATTACTTGCTTCTACACTCAATATGAACCAACCAGAGACACCACGAAGAAGAAAAGTCCCAATCCGGCTTGATGGTCCTTCTGTTGATGATCAACCTGCAAGTGCGAAGGAGTATTTTAAGCGAATCTACACAGAAGCTATCGACAACATCGTTAACTGCATACGAGATCGTTTTAAGCAGACGGGGCACTAAACCTATGTCAAGCTACAGAACCTCCTCCTAGATGCATGTAATGGCAAAGGAATTAGGGAGGATTTTCACTTCGTTTCTAATTTCTACGAAGACGACATTGATTTAAGTCAACACAGAGTCCAGCTGAAAACGCTGGGTCATACTTGTAAACCGCCTGAATGTACCAGTGTCAGTGTTTTTTCACTTCCTGATATAGTAAAGTATATGAAGTCTTTAGATTTCGGTACGAAATTGCTTCTGTCCGAAGTGTGCATTTTGCTTAAACTTGTACTTGTCATGCCAGCTACAAACACGGTAAGCGAGCGTTCTTTCAGCGCTCTGAAACGCATCAAGACGTACATGCGAGCCACCATGAAACAGAAACGACTGAACCATCTACTTGTCCTCCATGTCCACAAAGACACGACAGATAGCTTGGATCTGACGAAAATAGCAAGTGAATTTGCCGACACTGCTCACCGTCGTGCAGTCTTTGGATCATTTCTCCAAGCCGGCAAATGGTCCAATACAGGAATAGGCCTATAGTCTCGTCACTCTCGTGTCCTTGAATTCAGTGGAACTTTTGTATAGATTATGAAATATTATCGTATAACTAGACTATCAGTTTATCATTTTAGTTTTTTTGTTAAAAACAAACTTACTTCATTCCATAATTTATCTGAAAAATTATCTAAACATTTTGTTGCACTTTCTGTTTTGTTGTTGCCATCAATACTTTGGATAGATTACTAAAATCAAACTGAAGTTGATGTGACAACAAACAAGCTTCAACAGTTCAAGTTGATTTATTTATGATATATCAAGAGAATAACCTCCCCCTCCCCATAATTTGAAAGATGACAGGGCAAAGTTCACGGATTAATACATCCGATAATAGCATGAAAAAAGGGATATGGACCTCAAATTTACAAATTCCCCCGCCCCCACCCGCCACAAAAAATGGTGGTTTAGATGTGAGTGTCGGCAAGGATATGGTCTCTACAACCCTCCATAAGTAAAAAAATAATACACATGTATACGTTTTCGGGGTTAAGAAAATTAAAGTCAGAAGTGTGAAGTTGTATTTCTTTATATTTTGCCCAAACGTATTTTGCCTTCAGAACTGGGGTCAGTTTACTCGTTAAATTGTGCTTTTTGAAAGAATAGAAATTACTGTTATCTGGTGATGTTCCGATATGATTATGATAAACATGTTCTGTATGAAAAAAAACTTTGACAGTTTGAAAAACGTTATTGGCATAATTTTGTGTAAAGTCGGAACGATTCATTTTATGACAAAACAGATAGACCTGTTCACATATTCGTCCAAAATAGAGGATGTTCAAATACAGCTTGCAAGACCTGGAGAGTGTCATTTCTGGCAATCTAGAGGTTTGTGCACGCTATGCGCCAACCAATGGTGGCGCTCCGCTTAGATAGTATCAAGCGCACTACTAAAACAAACAGTGCTACAGGCCTGTATTATATGTATGTATATATATATATATATATATATATATATATATATATATATATATATATATATGTATATATATATATATATATATATATATATATATATATATATATATATATATATATATATATATATATATATATATATATATATAAAACAAAATAGGAAATATGACAATGTCTCTAGCCAACAGATTATTTTAAAAACCAAATATTTCGAAAACTCCTGTTTCCTTCTTCAGTGGTATGAAGTTAAATGACGCTAGAAGATAACAGCGATGATAGCTTGCACGTTAGCAAATTCCAAAGAGCGTTAAAAATCGTACCCGTAAAATAGTAGGCACAAAAGGGGAAAAACTTAACGTTATGTCGGGGCACTTTCTTAAAAGGGGCTATCCCTTGAAACTGTTAAGGAAATTCATGGACAAGGTTATTCCTGTCAATCGCAGTGAGCTTTTAGAGTATCGGATCAAGACTAAGACCGCACGCATTCCCCTCGTAGTTTCGCACAGTACACAGATACAGCCACTCCTGAAGTGTATTAAATCGTCATGGGGGATATTGAAACACGCCCCAAAGGTTGGAGGAATTTTCTCTGCACCACCGGTTGTGGCACTAAAGCAGCCGCCGAGTCTTAGGAATTTGTTGGTACGTTCCAACATATCGCGCAGGATGCCTGGGCGAGGCAATAAACCCTGCAGGAAGCCGCGTTGTCAAATCTGCATGCACATAGTCACGGATGAGGCGGTATCTCTCCGAGGAATCACGTGATCAAACCGGGAACTTTTTCCTGTGATTCTCCTAACGTGGTTTACTGCGTGATGTGTTGAAATGTCCGGAAATTTCTTATATTGGTGAGACTGGAACCTCTTTCGATTGAGGTTCAATAACCACAAGCAGTCTATTCAGCGATTTTGATGGTGACAGTGAGGGTTATCCGTGGCAGGGCATTTTAATTTGCCTAGACATAAATAAGTTGGAACATTTGAAGGTGGTTCTCATCAGGGGAACTTTAGAAACACGGAAGACAGAAAGTTGTTTGAATTACAATTTATGATTAAAACTAAGAGCCACGTCCATGGACTTAATAAAGATCTGTCTTATCTTTCTCCTTTTTCTGTTTTTAGGAAAATGTTTCCACTTCCACCGTCTCATTAGTTCTTTTTGTGCCTCAGCGCATTTTGGCGCCGGTTTGTTTTTTTTCTGCGCTTTTCCCCTTTTGCCTACTATTTTACGCGTACGATTTTTAACGCTCTTTGGAATTTGCTAACGTGCAAGCTATCATCGCTGTTATCTTCTAGCATCATTTAACTTCATACCACTGAAGAAGGAAACAGGAGTTTTCGAAATATTTGGTTTTTAAAATAATCTGTTGGCTAGAGACATTGTCATATTTCCTATTTTGTTTTGTTTGTAATGGCCAATGCGCGGAACTTATCTTTTATATTTATATATATATATATATATATATATATATATATATATATATATATATATGTTGAAGTGCTGCTTCTTCATGATGTCATCGTAACATTTCTTTGATTTGCAGCAAATTTTTAGGCATTTACACTGTCATGGGGTAGAAAATCTATCGTTTGTACATCTCATCGGAAAAAAATAACAAATACTGTGGCTTATAAACGAAGAAGGGAGTTTCCAGCAAATGTTAGTTAAGCGAAAAATTGTAATTCAGATTCGTGAGTGGTCAAAAAAAGGAATTTTCATATACGGTTCGAAAGTCACGGCAGGAGGTGACCTACCTTGTTATGTAGTAAGTATATAGGTTGCCATAACGCTAGGAACAATTGTGGTCTGGAACACAACAATTTTCGCGTAACTGGAATAGCTAATAGTAAGATATATGAATTCAAATTACGTTGCCTACATCCATAATATTGAGACTTAAGTGCACTTATCTCGAATAAATTTGACTACCACGTCAGCGATTAAAATACCATATCTTATACTTACCTGTGAGCAGCAATACTACTGTTATTGACCTTTCAATGATGTTTACTGACTTCCAATCTGCTTCTTCTTAAAGGTTTGCTCGACCCTTTCAAATAATAAACAAGATCGACCAAAAGAAGATAAGACCAACAAGCGCGAGCCGCGGAAGAAGCGCGAATTAACTGGAACGCCATAAGGGCAAATAATCGGCGTTAAAATTGAGTGGAAAGACGATCAAATAAGCGATGTCGTCCGGGCAGCCGGGAGTGGCGTCCACGTCACTAATAGGTGCGTCACAAAGAGGAGATAGGGGAGGGGAATATTTTTGTTGTGTCCTATCCACTCCCGCCCCCTCTTCAAAAAAAGGAGGCATTAAAAATGTCACAGATGCCTTTGATGTTCCGTCCTTTTTTCGTACCATCCTTAAAAATAGATATGCCTTAATCGTATAAGCCTATACTTAGTAAAATGATTCAATAATGTTTCAATAATGTTTTATTGTTTCATTATCTATGATTAATTACATTTGAAAGTTTACTTCAGGTTTCCGATTTCATTGCAAAAATTACCAGTTATACAGAGGCGCCCACTGCCGCGTCACAATAGGGGGTGTGGGAGTGCAGTACCCTCCATAAATGATTTGTGTTTTGCTAACCAAAATTTATAGTCAAAAGTGGTTTACCCCCTCTATTTTATAGTTATGTTTCAATTCAATTTACCCCCTCTATTGAGAGAGACAAAATGGCACTGTATTTAGTGCATGCTTACCAGAATTTCTGTTTCAAAATCTGTTTAATCAACTGAAAATATTCATAAGTTTTTGTTCAAACCTGCAGAATAAGTAAGTTAAACATTGATATTCTTTACAGTCAAACTCTTATGGTCTCATATAAACTCTAAAGAGAGATATTCCAAACGAAGAACAGTGTTGTAGAGAAAGCACATTTTAAATGGAGATTCACTGATTGTTTGATCATTACTTACACGTTAATGTTCTATATGCATGTATCTGTTAACAACATTGTATAGTCTTAGGTGTCAGTCTGTAATTCATGTATGTTTATTTAATCCACATTTCATGACTAACTTTGTTTACATGTATTATCTAATTCATCTTGGATGTTTGCATGTTTACGCTAAAACATGTACTAACATGAAAAAATATGATGTTGATAAGTTTGACATGTTGAATAACCATGTATTCTCATCTATACTCTATTTCAGATTAAATGAAAAGGAACAAGATTTAAAGAAAGAACTGCATACAATTTAATGTAGGTTTGGCGTATTTTATGAACTCTGAACTTAACGATCCAACAATTTAATTTATTCTGCTAACCAGGGATCAACCGTAACAGCAGTATGACCGAAGAAGAATTGACCTCCCTTAAGAATAAGAGAAGGTCAGCTAAGGGAAAGCTAACCAGGTGTGATAAAGCTGTCCGATACTTACTTGAGGAAAAACGTTCAGCTGGAGAAATACAGGAGGCCTTCAGTCAGTATCAAATTGCGTATGATGATGTGTGCAAAAGCATGAGAATTACACAGATGTAATTAAAACTGATGAAGATTTTGAAAGGGAAGAAAGCTGGATAGATGAATGTCAGCAGTTGTTTTTGAAGTTAAGGTTGAAGTTACTGATCATGTTAAAGGAGATGAAAACCAAGAGGAAAAGTTACAGGAGAATAATAAAAATGATGGTGAGAAAAAGGATGAGAGTGAGGAAAGTAATATCATCGAGCAGGAGGCCCAAAATACTGCGGAAGAAAGGCTCAAAGATCACGAAGAGCATTATGATATTGAAAGGAAAGGAAAACCAGAGGTTTCGACCTTGAAATTTCAAATGGAGAGACCCAAGCTTCCAAAGTTTAATGGGGATATTCGAGATTATCATATATTCAAGTCAGATTTTAAACACATGGTATCAGAAAGCCACAGTAAGAGAGATGCAATAACTTTGTTAAGGACATGTCTCGTTGGCAAACCGTATGAGATGATTCGTGGCATCGGGGCTGACTATGACGCGGCGTGGGAATATCTGGAATCGGTGTATGGCGACCCAAGGTTTATTGCTGATGCTATAGTGAATGATGTAAACAGATTCCGACCCTTAAAGGAAAACGAGGACACAAGATTTTGTGAGTTTGTACACCTCATAGGAGAAGCTTCAATACTTTGAAGGAAGTGGATAGACCACACGATATGGATAACAGTCAAATACTGGCTTTAATTGAACGGAAATTGCACATCGATGACAGAAAGGTTTGGTTCAGGTACTTGGAAAGAGAGTCAGAACAAGCAAGCATGTCAGTATTAATAGACTGGCTGACAAGTGAAATGAAATCAAGAATGAGGGCAGCGGCTCCAGTTCGAAGTGAGGGATTCAGAGCAGTATCATCAGTGCACGTTGTAACGACTGAAAACAACAATTTTCAGAAATGTTGGATTTGCAAATCTTCAACCCATTGGATAGACCAGTGCCGCACCCTCATAGCGATGCATCCATCTCAGAGAATCAAGCACATAAAGGAAAACCATGGTTGTTTCAGCTGTTTGAAAAAGGCAGACAGGAACCATCAGATGTCCACATGTAAACGGAGGAGAAGGTGTTCGGAGCTTGTGAATGGTACACAATGTGGTCAATTTCATCATACATTGTTGCATTTGCCGTCAATTGTTCATGGCAGCATTGGAGTGGCTACAAACACGACTAATGAGGCATTACTACCTATCATAGAAGTTCAGTTGGCAGGTCCGAAAGGCAATGCTTTCAAGGGTAATGTCCTGTTAGACTCGGTGCTCAAATTAGCCTTATCAGATCATCTGTGGCAGAAAAGTTGAACTTGAAGGGAAAAGATACAAATATAGTGATAACCAAGATTGGTGGTGAACAGGAAGAAATTCAAACCAAACAGTATAAAGTCAAAATCCGACCAACGACGTCAAACAAACGTTTCACAGTTACAGCGATAGGCTTGCCCTGCATTAGTGAAGCTACCCTGAAGTTCGAATCAGCAACTTGCATCAGTTTGGGTTAAAGCACGATGAAGTCAACAGAGGCAGTGGACCAATAGATTTGCTAATCGGCATAGATCATGCTAACTTACATTGTGGACCCATACGGCAAGTGGGAAATCTTGTAGCTAGGCAGTCTCCACTTGGATGGCTTATTTTCGGTTCTTCGTCCGACCAACATGTCTCAACAAGCACAGTTCTCCATGTGAAATTAACCAGCCCAATCGATCTGACAGACTTTTGACTACTGAAAGTATGGGCGTACATCAGGACTCAAACTCCCTCATTCCTAATAGATTATCAAAGATGGAAGAGACGGAAGCAAAGATTATCAGTGACTCTTGCACAAAGGTAGGAAAACAATGGCTTATCCCATATCCGTGGAGGAAAGATGCCAATCAACTCCCAGACAACAGAATTCAAGCAGACAAGTATCTTCATGCGATGGAAAGACGACTCCTTAAGAATCATGAGAATGCCTGTGCATATTCAAAAGAAATGAACGAAATGGTGCAGATGAAGTTTGCACGCAAGTTGTCTGATGAAGAAGTGAGAGACTACTCAGGACCTGTTCATTACATACCCCACCACGCTGTGATTAGACCCGAGAAGAAAAGCACACCTGTCAGAATAGTGTTTAACTCTTCCTCGTCGTTCCAGGGTCACTGCTTAAACGATTACTGGCATAAAGGACCAGATTTATTAAACAATCTGCTTGGTGTACTTTTAAGGTTCCGGGAACATAAGGTGGCGGCTTGCGGTGACATTTCAAAAATGTACCATCGGATTCTCATTCCAGAGAGAGATCAGCATGTACATCGCTATTTGTGGAGAGATCTTCAAGTAGACAGAAAACCAGATGTCTATATCAAGACTGTCCTCACATTTGGAGACAAACCTGCCCCGGCCATGGCGCAGATTGCCTTACTAAAGACAGCAGCTGAAGGAGCTTCAAAATATCCAGGAGCATCAGAGATATTGAAGAACAATACTTACATGGATGACATATGTATGTCGACATCAAGTGTAGAAGAAGCAAGAAAACTCACAAGTAACATTGATGAAGTGCTAAGTGAAGGTGGTTTCAAAGTAAAAGGATGGATTAGCAACAGAGCACTGCATGATAATGAGATCAGCACAAGAGAGGAGACAAAGGTACCGATGAATGACACAGCAACTGAAAAGGTACTAGGATTGTGTGGAATCACCAGGAAGACACCTTGTCATATGATATGAAACTGAAAATTGGTGTCAGTGAGACCCAAAGATTGACAAAACACAAGATTCTCAGTCAGGTTGCACAGATCTTCGACCCCATTGGGTTTGCTGCTGCGCTCGTCATCAAAGCAAAATTGGCTTGCAAAATCTGTGGCTGAAAGGATTAGACTGGGACACTCCAATATCAGAACAAGAGGAAGTGATGTGAAATGATTTCTTTCAAGACATGAAAGGTCTGAACAATTCTACTTTCGAGAGAAGTGTGACCCCACCAGATGCTGTTCAACGGCCAGTATTATGCATTTTCTGTGACGCCTCAGAACATGCATTTGGAGCATGTGCATACTTGAGATGGCAGACTAGTGATGGTTACAAAGTGCGCTTCCTTGCAGCAAAGTCAAGAGTTGCTCCACTTAAGCGACTCACGATTCCGCGACTAGAGCTCCAGGCAGCAGTATTGGCAGCAAGATTGAACAATACAATCAGACACGAATTAAGCTTGGACATAGAGAAATCTATTTTCTTCACCGACAGTACAATAACCCTGGCCTGGATAAGAGGTAATTCGCGAGGGTTCAAACCATTTGTCTCAGCCAGAGTAAGCGCAATCCAAAGTTTGACTGAAGTTTCGGATTGGCATCACATACCAGGAGAGCTGAATGTTGCCGACGACGTTTCAAGAGGAATTTCATGTGACAAATTGGCAGGACGCTGGAAACAAGGACCAGATTTCTTGACAAATCCTGAAGAAGAATGGCCAATCGCAACTACTGTATCAAATTCTGCTACTGACCAAGACGAAATCAACTTTGAGAAACGCAAAGGTCCACAAGTCTTCCTTCTACAAACCACAGGTGCAATTAATTGCAGCAAGTTTTCCAGTTGGAAAAAATTGATAAGAGTTACAGCATACGTGCTCAGATTTGTGAAGATTCTGAACATACGATGTGGAAAGCTGCCGAAAGACCGACAACATAACAAAGGAAAGATACTTACGGCCAGAGAATTAGAAGCTGCAGAGATTCACTGGATAAAGGATGCACAAAAATGTCTGCATGAACCAAATAGCAAAGGGACTTACAAAACCCTCAGCACCTATCTGGACAAAGATGTAATTCGTGTAGGAGGACGAGTGAGACGTGACCTGGCCTTATATGAAGTCGTCCATCCATTTCTGCTTCCCCAAAGACATCACATTTCGATGCTAATTACAAGACACTTTCACAATCAAGGTCACAATGGTGTTGCCTACACTACAGCAAGAATAAGAGAAAGATTCTGGATTCTTGGACTCCATAAACTGTCCAAGACAGTGAAATTCCGATGTGTGACCTGCCGAACTATGAATCCTAAACCAGAATATCAAAGAATGGCTGACTTACCACCAGAAAGGCTTGCACCCACACACCACCTTTCCACTTCACGTCTTGTGATTACTTCGGTCCAATCAAAGTCAAGGTTGGAAGGAACAAAACTGCCAAGCACTACGGGGTAATATTTACATGTTTGAACACGAGAGCTGTCCATCTGGATTTAGCAGTTGACCTGTCGACAATGGAATTTCTCCAAACGCTCAGACGATTCTTTGCGTTGAGAGGACAGCCAGCCCAGATCCTTAGTGATAATGGGACACAATTTGTTGGTGCGGAAACGGAATTACGTGCGATGGTTCAGGGCTGGGATGAGGAAAAGCTGAAGGAATATTGTGCTGACAAAAATTCAGAATGGAAGTTTACTACTCCGTTAGCTCCTCATCAAAATGGCTGTGCAGAAAGCCTGGTGAAAAGTTGCAAAATGGCATTGAAGAAGGTGATTGGAGAACAAGTACTAACCCCTTTGGAACTGCTCACCTGTTTACAAGAAGTTGCCAATCTGGTAAACCAAAGACCTATCGGGAGGATACCCAACGACCCTGATGATGGAAAGTACCTATCCCCCAATGACATGTTGCTTGGAAGGGCTTCAACCAATGTACCTCAAGGACCCTTTCGGGAAACCCGCAATCCCAGTCACCGTGTAGAATTCGTCCAGAAAATCGTTGATTCGTTCTGGAAACGTTGGATAAGAGACACCCTTCCGTTACTAGTTCCAAGAAGAAAGTGGAATGCTGATAGGCGGAATATTCAGGTCGACGACGTTATTATGATGGTCGTATCGAATTCTGTTAGAGGACACTGGACCATTGGAAGAGTTATTCAAGTATTTCCAGGACGAGACGGTAAAGTCCGAAACATCAGAGTAAAGACACCAACCGGGGAGTATTCTAGACCAGTGACCAAGATAGCTGTGATATATCCAGCTGAGGGATACGAGAACTGTTAACGGAGCAATGAGGATTACTTCCTCATTGGGGGTGGGGGAGGATGTTTTGCTAACCAAAATTTATAGTCAAAAGTGGTTTACCCCTCTATTTTATAGTTATGTTTCAATTCAATTTACCCCTCTATTGAGAGAGACAAAATGGCACTGTATTTAGTGCATGCTTACCAGAATTTCTGTTTCAAAATCTGTTTAATCAACTGAAAATATTCATAAGTTTTTGTTCAAACCTGCAGAATAAGTAAGTTAAACATTGATATTCTTTACAGTCAAACTCTTATGGTCTCATATAAACTCTAAAGAGAGATATTCCAAACGAAGAACAGTGTTGTAGAGAAAGCACATTTTAAATGGAGATTCACTGATTGTTTGATCATTACTTACACGTTAATGTTCTATATGCATGTATCTGTTAACAACATTGTATAGTCTTAGGTGTCAGTCTGTAATTCATGTATGTTTATTTAATCCACATTTCATGACTAACTTTGTTTACATGTATTATCTAATTCATCTTGGATGTTTGCATGTTTACGTTAAAACATGTACTAACATGAAAAAATATGATGTTGATAAGTTTGACATGTTGAATAACCATGTATTCTCATCTATACTCTATTTCAGATTAAACGAAAAGGAACAAGATTTAAAGAAAGAACTGCATACAATTTAATGTAGGTTTGGCGTATTTTATGAACTCTGAACTTAACGATCCAATTTGCTGTCGGGAAAATCATGTCGTTTGTCAGAAAAACTTTTCGGGAAGTTCAACGCGTATAAAGTAAGTCTAATCGGGGGAGAAAATCTTTCCAGGCTGTCGCCTGTCGGGTAGATTCGTGTGCGCCTGACTTGTCGCCGAACTTTGGAATTAGTATCATTATACAGTAAAACTCTGTTTAATCAGGACTGGTTGTGTTGAATTGTATTTAAAAGAATGTAAAAGTGAAAGATATTTTAGCAAATTGACACTCGGCAAACGGTTTACAAAGCTGCAAAGTAGTCTACAAATAACGTACATCAGACGACCGTTTGGACGCTTGAATGCTTTTATTATATGTGAGCGCAATCTATGTGAACAAACTGACTTAAATCATATACATCAGGGCCAAGAGAGTAACCTAAGGGGAGTGTGGGGGTGTAACACCCCCCAGAAAACTTTTTCGTCGGGCATTTTCAATTTTCGTCGGGAAAAAAAGGGGCCTAGTATTGAAACAAAATTGTAGGAAAATTAATATGGTTATATTTTGATGTTTTGTTTCTTTGCAAAATACAAAATACTTTTGATAATGTTTTAGATAAAATTATACTTTTTTGCTACCTTAACCCCCTCCCCCTCCCACGCACTCCCACCACCCTCCCCACCAACCCCTCCCCCACCCACCCTTGCCGATCTTAGTGTAGAATGACGGGTGCACTTGTATCCTGATTTCAGAGTATATCTCAGTGATGCCCAAATAAGCTAGATATCCGTATCATACAGTCATATCCTCTCTACCGCTGACTCGGCACATAACATAACAAGATGACCTGCTATGGAGGGTGAGTCACCCCATGAAAAGCCCAAACTAACACCACCACCACCACACAAAACAAAAAAATCAAAGATGCCTAGAGTTAGAATTGATCAATGTTGACTTTAAAATTTTAAACAGAATTGGAGCTAATTACCCACTCAGGCAAACCATTCCACTCATTAACAACTCTTTGCGAAAAGTAAAACGCCGAATATCTATCCGTGAGAACTCAAGTTGGTCAACTTCAAACATTTACCGGGTGTCACATGAGGATTAGCTGAAACATGCAAGAAATAACAGGAAGTCAAAGCATCACTACCAGGAATTTAAAAACCTGAATCATATCGCCACGTACTCTTCTCTAACTCAAGCGTGGTCAAACCAACAATTCGTAACCTAGATTCAAAAAGAGATTCCTTACTTTGGGAATAAGTCTAGTGGCTCTTCGCTGAATATGCTCCAAAATAAACTTATTCTTCTCATAAAAGGGACTCCAAGCATGAATAGCATACCAAAGGTGAGGCCTGACTTACTGCTTATACAAATTAAGAACAACCTCTTTACCAAGAAAACAAAATTTTCTTCTAATCAAACCAAGTATCCTATTTGCGCTTGCAGCTGCTAAAGCACACTGTTTAGAAGGCTTCAGATTGCTAGTAATGACAACACCTAGATCTCTTTCTTGATCAAAACAACCAAGATTTGAACCATTCATGCAGTAATCAAAAGCCAAATTGCCCTGACTAAAATGAAAAACTTTGCATTTATCAACATTGAATGAAATCTGCCACGTTTAGGACCAAGAAACTAACTTATCTAGATCAGTTTGCAACAGTGAAGAATCCCTAGCATCATCAACAGTCCTGTACAGCTTAGTGTCATCAGCAAACTGACAAATCCTGGAGCCAAGGGAAATATTAGTATCATTAATGAAGATTAAGAAAAGAAGCGGACCCAATACAGAATCCTGAGGAACACCACTTGTAACCTTCTTCCATGGAGATACTTCACCATCAACAGCAACTCTTTGTGACCTGTCAATTAACAAAAACAATTATTCAGACCTTTAGGCCAAGCCTTCACCCTTGAGCCTCACAATTTTACCGCACTTTTCAAGGGAATTTTCGAAATGTATCACTTTGTGTTGATTTTCCGAAATTTATCACTTTGTGTTGATTTTCCAAAATTTACCAGTATGTGTTGATTTTCAGACATTTTGGGGCATCAAAGACAATAAAACTTCAAAGATTCGGGGGCTTCGTCCCCTGGACCCCTTCCGAAGGGCCTTAAAGGGGACTTCTTCTCCTGGATCCCTGCTGCTAGTCGCCCCAGATCCCACGATTTACATTTAGGAACTTTGCATTAATTTTCAGTCGTTTTGGTGCATCAGAAAACAAAAAATCTTTGTCCATGAATCCCACAATTTTTCCCGAGTTTTATCAATTTCAGGAAAATTTCCCCTGTCCTATGTCCTATGCCTGTTTAGAAATGGTAACCTACATGTTTATCAAGTTCTCTGAGTAGATTTTAACATTCGAATTTGAAATTGTCCTCTTTTCATCACTTACATTTTGGAACTTTGTGTTGATTTTAAATCATTTTCGAATATCAAAAACAAAACATCTTCAAAGTTTCCGGAGCTTGGCCCCTGGAAACCTTCCAAGGATTCGCTCATGAGTGCACAATTTTTACCGAATTTTCTCTATTTTTATGGCAAGTTTCTCCTCTGCCTGTTTCGATGGTACTATTTTCATCCGACAGTGTCAGAGTAGATATTAGCACTAGATTCTGTCTTCTTTTCATCCTTTACATTTTGGAAATTTGTGCTGATTTTAAACCATTGTGGGGCATCATAATCAAGAAATCTTCAGAACTTCCAAATTTCGCCCCTTGGACCAAAGCTTCCAAGCAGGGGCATAGGAACCGAGGACCAAGCCCCCTCCCCTTTCCAAGTACCATTTTGGTCCCCCCCTCCCAATAATGAAGGCTATAACGAATTGATTTTGATGAGTTCAGTCAGATTCCATGGCATAATTTAGGGTAAAATTTGCTTCAATTTTCGTGCAATTCCTTCATTTTCGGGAAATTTTCTTCATTTTTCGAGAAGTTTCTATCAATCATTGGGAAAATTTCTTCACTTTTTGTAAAGGTTTCTTCATATTCGTGAAATCTGCTTCAATTTTCGTGCAATTTTCTTCATTTTCTAGAATTTTAATCAATTTTTCAAAAGTTGTCTTCCCCCCAATTTTCGTGAAATTTGTTTCAAATTTCATGCAATTTTCTTCATTTTTGGAAAATTTGCTTCAAATTTTGTACAAATTTCCTTCATTTTTTTGTAAACTTTCATCCATTTTTGTGAAATTTGCTTTATTATCGGAAAATGTGATTCAATTTTTGTGCAATTTCCTTCATTTTTTGTAATTTTTCATTCATTTTTCTGAAATTTGCGATTTTTCTTCAATTTTCGTAATATATCCTTAAATTTCGTGCAATTTGCTTCAATTTCGTGCAATTTCTTGCATTTTCGGGAAAATTTCGAAAAGTTTTTATCAATTTTCGAGACTGAAAGTTCCTTCACTTTTCGTACAGGTTTCTTCTTCATATTCGTGAAATCTGCTTCAATTTTCGTGCAATTTCCTTCATTATCGGAAAATTGGCTTAATTCATTGTGCAATTTCCTTCATTTTTTGTAAAATTTCATTCATTTTCGTAAAATTTCCTTCATTTTTTGGGCAATCTCATTCATTTTCCTTTAAACAGTTGAATTTCGTGCAATTTTCTCATTATCGGGAAAATTGCTTCTATTTTTGTGCAATTTCCTTCACCTCACCTCACCTAGTCTGTTCAGGCCGCATGGCCCATAAGGCTGCTCTCCACTGGACTCTGTTATTTGCAACTTGTTTGGCTTCCGTCCACGAGCTTCATCCCATCACATTCCTCTCCTTCTCGACTGTCCTTCTCCAGGTCGTTCTAGGACGACCAACTTTCCTTCTCCCCTCTGGTTTCCACGTCATAGCTGTCACACAGTGCTTGATAATGCTCATGCGCATCACATGACCAATCCACCTCCACCTTCTTCTTTTTACTTCAGTGCTGATTTTGTCATGTTTAGTGATTCTCAGTATTTCATCGTAAGATATTACATATGGCCATCTGATCTTCAAAATTCTTCTGTAACATTTGAACATAAATGTATCCAGCTTTTTATTATCTGCTACATTAACTCTCCATGTCTCGCAACCATACAAGAGTACAGACTTAACAAGAGAGTTAAACAGTCGTATTTTTGTATATATTGAGAATGTGCTTGAGTTCCATATCTTATTTCACTTCATAAATGCTACAGTACTCTTGCTTTATAGATTCTGTTTTGGTTGTCTTCCTCACCACCACCTTCTAAGCTTACTGTTGCACGAAGGTATCTGAACTTGCTAACTTCATTTAGTTGTTGGTTATTGATATAAACTTTGTTTGCACATTTGCTGTTAACTTTCATGAGCTCTGTCTTATCCTTATTGATCCTTAGCCCAGTTTGTGCAGCATACTGATTGAGCCTGGTCACTTTGGTTTGCATGTGTTGATATGTAGATAAAAGTAGAGCGATATCATCAGCAAAATCGAAGTCCTCAAGGGTTGACACGAACTTTCATCTTATTCCATTAGAATTATGTTATTATCAGTCGTTTTCCTCATCACCCAGTCTACCACCATCAGAAAAAAGGAACCCTGACATTACATCACCTAGCTTTACACCACTTTTGACTTGAAACCATTCAGATTCCACACCACCATCTATAACTGCACATTCACTGTCTTCATATAATGCTTTAATCAAACATATTATCTTTTGTGGAATACCATACGCTGCAATTATTTTCCAGAGGCTTTCTCTGTGCACTGAGTCGAACGCCTTCTCGAAGTCAACAAAGGCGATATATATGGTTGACTGCCAATCAGCCACCTGTTCTAGAATGTTGCGCAGGATGAAAATTTGCTCGGTTGGTACTCCTTCCTCTTCTAAATCCAGCCTGTTTATCTCTCATCTTACTGTCAACACCGTTTTTAATTCTGTCGATTAAACTCTTCCAAATATTTTGCTTGGGATGTTAAGGTTATTCCGCGCCAGTTGATTGCATACAGTAGTATTGCCTTTCTTGTGTATTTTTGTTATCAGTCCTTGTTTCTATGATTTTGGTATAACCATGGAGCTATAGCTCCATCGTATAACTTCCTTTGCCCATACAGTTCTGGACAGCTCTTCAAGCCATATTACTGATGTGCATATATCAGCTTTTAACAACTCGGCATTTATATTACCCTTGCCTGCAGCTTTGTTATTCTTTAGCTTCATCAATGCCTCTTTTATTTCACTTCTTGTAATATAACTGGTACTGATTTCGTCTATTTCAGGGTCACATGTTATGTTAGGAACTGGAAAAACAGGATCTAGGCTATTCAGTATCTTCTCGAAATGCTCTTTCCACCTCTCTCTTTTTTCTTTTTCATCCGTTAATAGATTCCCGTCCTTGTCTCTTATAGCACTCCCAACCTTGGTCCTTTTATTGCAAATTGTTTTGGTTATCTTGTAAAGCTCTCTCATCCTGCCATTAAGAGCTGGTTCCTCTGCATATGTAGCAAGGTTGACACCTTCTTTTATTTCTCCTTAAGCTTTTCTTCACATCATTGTCTTTTTTCGCATACTTAGCTCTCGTAATATCTTTAATTCTATTGGACTTGGCATTCTCAATCTTAACCTTCAACTGTTTTCTCTCCTTAACACATTTCCAACTTTCTTTGCTGATTTTTTGCTTTTGGCCCTTCTTTTTGTACCCAAGGACCTTTTTAGCAGCCCCATTGTACCCCCTGCTCACAATTTCTTCAATGTTATCAGGTACTTCAGTCTCTCCACAGCAAACTTGTAAAACTTAATATCAATTTCGTAATTCAACCGAAAACTCTTCTCTGATTGCTGGTTGCTGTAACTTGATGGTATCATACTTGGATCGAGATGTCTTTGTTATCAGTTTTCCTTTCAATTTCAATCGGATCCTGGTCCGTATCAAGTGGTGATCACTTGAAATGTCAGCCCCTCTCGTCACTCTTGTGTCTAATATGGAATTTCTGTGTTGCTTTGTTACAAGCACATGATCAATTTGCTTCTTTGTTCTCCCTCCTCGGGAAGTCCAGGTCAGTTTATGAATGAGTTTATGTGGAAAAATTGTGCCAGTCACCAATAAATTGTTGATACCACAAAAGTCCAAAAGCCTTTCACCATTAGCATTCCTTTCGTCAATGCCATGCCTTCCAATAACATTATCATAATCATCGTTATTACATCCTACTTTGGCATTCAAGTCGCCCATTATGATTAATAGGTCATGTTTGGGAACTCCATCAACCAGGGCTTGTAACTGACCATAAAAAGTTTCCTTGTCTTTATCAGTTGCATCATTTGTTGGAGCATAAATTTGAATAATTGACAATTTGATATACTTTGAGAAATTTGTTGTGTAAATCAACCTCTCATTTATAGCTTTCCATTCTAATAGTGTCTGTTCATCTTTCTTTGATAACATGAATGCAACTCCTTGATAATGCATTTCATCATCTCTGCCAGAAAATAAAATACTTTCGCCAGTAGTCAGCTTGACTTTACCAAAGCCCGTCCACCTACATTCACTTATACCAAGAATGTCAATATTATACTGTTCCATCTCTTTGGCGAGTTGAGCTGCTTTTCAAATTGAGAAAAGCAATCTTACATTTCAGCACCCAATAAAAACCCTGATGGGTTTGGTAATTGATGTCATCAACCCATGAGCTTCCTTGTGGCTTTCACCCATTGGCGTCATGTAATCCACAAACCTCATATTGTCACCTTCAGGAATTTGGATTATCAAACTCCCAAAGCCAATAATTTTAACAAATAAATGATTTTGTTTTTGTTTTGTCTTTTTAATCATTAAACAACATGAGCCACAGGTGCAGACATTTCTCATTGCCGTCAGACGGTATTTATCATTGGTGGGCAGGCGGGGTTGGACTAACATTTGCTGGTATTTACTGCACGTTACGTTAGCGCTATGTAACCCCTGGTATGGGTCCATGAGGCGAAGCCCCCCAAAGCTGTGTATTTTAAACCTTTTCAGCCCATTTAAAGGAGTAGTGAAACATAATTTTAAGGAATTTTCATTGGTGGATGCAAACAATGCAAAATATCGGAACCTGACAACACATATTGTTCACCCTTTTCTACAATGGTAGTGCCTAACTTATTTTGTATTTAGGGCTTTAAATAGAATCCCATTATGTTTTTCAAGTTTTCGCTTCTTCTTTTTTTATTCCTGTTTTGAAAAATTAATCATGCAGTATTAATTTTCAGATTTTTCTAAATATATACAAATCTTTAGTTTGATTTACAAATGTTTGTAATTATTCTTAAATTTTCAAGTATAGGGTATCAAAGATGGTGGATTTTGAGCATGAAGTTTACAATTCTAGTCCTGTCGCGTCCTGAAGGCCACGACAAACAAAGCATTCACCAATATAACTATTTTCAAGAAGAAATATTGGGAAAGTAAATATTTAACAGAACTACGTTGCTCCATATTATGCAGTAGTGGTTTATTTCTACGTGTGCATAAACAGTTAAAATAACCATGATTTTAATATTATTATAAATATGGGTGAAAGCTATAGCAAAATTTCTTTCCTTTGCATTATGCCCAACTGCTTCCTCCCATACAATTTTAAAGAAAAAAAAAGGTTGAAAAACAATAAGTTAACATATGCGACGGTGTTCTTGCTGTGATGTCCCAAAATATTGCGCAATTAATGCTAATTCGGTACCAAAACATCAAAATACTGTAAAATGGTCAATTTTTAATCTATTTTGCTGTGATTTTGTGTTATGTTTTACGATTTCGAGTATATTTTAAGCCATTTTAGGCCATATTGTGGGTACATACCCCGCCGATTATTTGCCCGTCTGGCGTTCGTTTAAAAATATCTATGTATATATATATTTTATAAAAATCACCAGATATATGCGTTATGGTCTATGAAGGCAACAAAAACAAAAAACTTGAAAAACCTTTTCATTAAGTCTTGACCATCCACCAAGTGTTTGATTTGTATACTGAAATAAATTTGATAAAACATGCATTTCAATTGGTCATTTGCTACCTAAACTTCAGACAAATGAAAAATTGACAATCTGAATCGGTTAAGTCGGCAAAAATCCTTCAAGAGGACGTGAATGCCAACCGACAAATCAGCATTCGGATGACAGGCTTTGCGTAATCTCAACGAGTACGTACGTAGTGTGTACGTGTGCGTGTGTGTGAAATATCAGATCAAACTTTAATGTAGTGATCTATGGCGATTATCCATTCAAGTTGTCTAGGCCTAGTTGCAATGTAAACACTTTTCATTAACCTGTTAAACAATAACATATTATCAACATGCCTAGGCGGAATGCAAAGAACTATCCTAGCGATCACGAAACGAGCTCTACTAGCGATCACAAAACGAAGAAGATCCCATCAAAAGAAGAAAACGCATCAAACAGCAAAGAAGCGAACAAAATGTCTAATCGATCGGTATTGAGTGAAGGATACACCCGACGGTTCCCGGGGGCAAGAGGACGTTGTTGCGTTAGTTGGATTTCATCATTTGTCAAGTTGGCTATTTTCATTTGTGGATTTGTTTTGTTTGTGTATATCTACGATAAAAGAATATTGTATGGGTTTGCTGAAAAAACTGGCTGGCTTCACTCTAACGAGGTTTTAATGAAGCCTGAAAGCCTTATATATCATGGGGCAGTCAACAGTCATGTTGAACTTGGGCCCAATAAAGAAATACAAAGTATTAGGCCTAATGTCAAGTCTGATTTGTCTGAAAATATGAAAAATGATCAAGGCAATACCATTATCAATAATACAGCTGATGAAAACAATGGATTTTTCAAGTACCATATCTTGCAGTCTTTGACGAATACCCACACAAAACCGCATTTAAAAACTCGTTTTGAGGAGTGTACACGATCAATTTTGACACTGGCTTCAATTAATTTACACTTCTTCTTTGTCGTGGATGAGCCCAGTAAAAAATATATTATGGAAATAATGCAGACCCTTACAGATGAAGGAATTGCAAACAATAAATTTCAGGTGTGTATTTTGACTTTTTTTTGTTTAAATTTTTCATTAAGCCACCCTGAGGCTTTTAGAAGTTGATTGGCCAATGTTAGTTGTAATTAAAACTGTATTAGGCCAAGGGGACTAATGCTTTTGCCAAAATCACAGTTCAGGTGAAATAGGAAAACTTTGCAGATTTTTTACACAAATATTCATTTTTTTTTTAATACCATATGTAAAAAATCAGATATTTATTTATAACGTGCACATAACCATCCTAATGGATGCTCAAGGTGCCGTACATATATCATTAAAATTACAAATACATGTAAGTATAGGCCCTACATGAACAATTAAATAAATGAACAGTGATTTTAAATTTACTACATATTTGCATAGGCATCACACATGAGATGGGTTTTTAGATTTTTTTTGAATGAGTCAACAGAACAAGACAACCTGATATGGAGTGGCAATCGATTCCAAAGATGTACAGCTGCAACAGCAAAAGATCTGTTACCCCATGTATGGTAGGATTTTGGTTCACATAAAAGGAGTTAATCACCAGAACGAAGATTACAAAGAGGAACATATAAATTCAGCAAGTTAGATATATAAGCTGGGGCACAACCATTCATTGATTTGTAAACAATAAGTAATATTTTGTACATGATGCAATGAGAAACTGGAAGCCAGTGCAAATCTTTCAGGATAGGAGTTATATGATATTTTCTTTAAGCTGTGCAGCTGTGTTTTAAAGTAGTTGAAGACGATGAATCTGTTTGTGGGGCAATCCATGCAGCAAGGATTTTCCAAATCTAATCGAGATGTACATGTAACAAACGAATACATGTACATCTGTTCTGTTGCAGTTGAATTGAGATATTTTCGCAATTTTCCAGCGTTCCGAAGATGTAAAGATGCAGTGCGTGTGATATAAGAAATGTGACTATCCATGGTCATGAAGGAGTCAAAAATAAGCCAGAGATTGCGTGCTTTCAAAGAGGACTCAACTTGAGATTCACCAATAATGATATTGGGTGATGGAAACTTTAAGAGTTGTGGCAAGATCCAAATAATACAAATTCAGTTTTGTTATTGTTGAGTTTCAGAAAGTTCTGCGTCATCCAAACACGTATATCGGCGATGCAATCCTCTAAACATTTGATAGTAAGGTCATTTTGTTGTTGTGAAGGTTTAAAGGCCAGATTCAGTTGTGTGTCGTCAGTGTAGACATGATAGGATATTCCATATTTCAAAACAATGTTGGATGGGTTGAGTATGAATTGGAAACCACTGTGGACCAAGTACAGATCCTTGCGAAACTGAGAAATGAAAGAAAACAGGTTCTGATAGTGCATCTCCCTCACACAAATGTTAAGGTCTGTGAGATAAGTAAGATTTACAACATTTTTATGCAATGCCATGAATGCCAATATATTGATGTAACAGTGTCAGCAGAACATCATGATCCACAGTATCGAACGCTGCGCTCAGATCTAATAAAATCAGTGCCGTAACCTTCCCATCATCCATTGCACATAAAATGTCATTATTCCCGAAGTAGCGCAGTTTCGGTGCCATGATGTGCTCTATAGGCAGATTGGAATGGATCTGATAAGTTATATGCTTTAATATGATCTAATAGTCTTTTTAATACCACACGCTTAATTGTTTTTCCAAGAAATTTGAAGTTTGCCACAGGTCTGTAGTTTTTTAAAAACTCGCGATCGAGGCCAACTTTCTTCAACAATGGGCGAACAGTGGCAATCTTTCGACTATCAGGAAATTGTCCATATTGAAGAGATTTGTTAGCAATGTTAGTGTAATATATGGTACGATAATATCAATACATTCTTTGATAAAGAATGTAGGTAGAGTCCAGTCCAGTCCAGTCCAGTACAGGCCAGTCCTGTCCAGGCCAGTCCTGTACAGTACAGGCCAGTCCAGTATAGGCCAGACCAGTACAGGCCAGTCAAGTATAGGCCAGGCCAGTACAGGCCAGTCCAGTACAGGCCAGTCCAGTTCACAATATTTGGATGGCGATTTCATGATTATGTCTCGGATTTCATCTTTCGTCGTAGGTTCAAACACAGAAATAGTTGTATCCATAACAATATCGGTTTTATCAGAAGAGTCAATCATATTATGGGTGCCAACATGAGCAAAGGTATCGCAAATTTTTCCAATTTTATTAACAAAGAAACTGGAAAATCTATCAGCAACAGCCTTGTCTGAACCATTCCCTACCTGGAATATAGCAAGGCTTTGTTTTTGATCCATTTTCTACATTCCTGTACAGTACTTTCTATTCCTGTATTTCCATTATTAAAAAAACAAATTACTGATTACCCGGATACCTGACCGATAATGCAGACCTGGTACCCGGTCTGATTTTTGGACCAGGTGCAAACATTGCACATAGAGTAAAGTGTTTAATACGGTGCCACATAAAAGACTTATTTTGAAGCTACAAGCTTATGGTATAGACGGAAATATGTTTGAGTGAATCAAGGGATGGTTTAATAACTGTAAGCAAAGAGTTGTACTTCAAGCAGTAGAGTCAAGTTGGAAGAAATGTAACCAGATCAGTAATGCAAGGATCAGTGCTTGGACCCCATTAACCAGATCAGTAGTGCAAGGATCAGTGCTTGGACCCCATTAACCAGATCAGTAGTGCAAGGATCAGTGCTTGGACCCCTTTAACCAGATCAGTAATGCAAGGATCAGTGCTTGGACCCCTTTGACCAGATCAGTAATGCAAGGATCAGTGCTTGGACCCCTTTGACCAGATCAGTAATGCAAGGATCAGTGCTTGGACCCCTTTGACCAGATCAGTAGTGCAAGGATCAGTTCTTGGACTCCATTGACCAGATCAGTAGTGCAAGGATCAGTGCTTGGACCTCTTTGATGTATTGTGTATATGGATGATTTGGAAATAATCCTTTTATCTTTCACTAGTAAATTTGCTGACCACAAAATTAGTGCATTTAATTAAATCATTGGAAGACCACGAAAGTTTACAACAAGACATTTATAAGCTAACTTTGAGGACTAATAAATGGCAAATGAAATTAAATGAAAAGAAATGTTCAGTTCTTCACTTTGGGTATGGAAATCCAAACTAGACTTACTGTACATGATGAATGACAAATTATTATCATCAAAAAAAGAAGAAAAAAACCTAGGAGTTTCCATTAGCACATCACTCAAAAGCAGCAGGTATTGTGCAGAGGTAGCTAAAAAAAAAAAAAAAAGCCAACAAAGTTATGGGAATAATTACAAGGAATTTTCAGTACAAGAATGAAAAAATCATTATTAGTTTATATAAATCCCTTGTAAGACCAATTGTGCACTATGAAGTTCAGGTATGGAAGCCATATCTCAAAAAAGATAAAGCTTTGATTTAAGGAATACTAAGAAGAATGACTAAAATGGTACCAGAGTTACACAACCTTGCTTATGAAGAAAGACTCGGGGCTCTAAATCTGCATGCATGTACAAACACTACAACAATGACATATATGCCAAGACCAATTACAATGTTTAATATATTTTTTTTTTTTTTGGGGATTTTTTTTTTTGGGGGAGGTGGGGGGGGAGGGGGTGGGGACTTCAACTTGACATTAATTTGGATCATTACAGTGGAATCAACAGGAAGAACAAGGGGTAATTCAAAGAAGATTAAGCCACATCTGGCTAGATTGGAATGTTTTAGGATTTTTTTTTTTTTTTACTGATGGGAGCCATGGAATAATATACCAGAAAAAGCCGTGCGGGCACCAATTTTACTGGCATTCAAGAAAGATAGGCCAAAGGCGGGATCTTTAAGGGTGTCGGCTTTCTATCCTTAGTACGGTCACACATGGGTATGACCGTCATGGTAAAAATCACATTTTTCGTTTAAAAATAGATTTTGATTTGATACCTCTGGTCTTGAAATTCTGGATCATACAAGATGTTATCTTCAATTCTAAAGGTTTTATTTTGTTACATGTTAGGCATTGTAATTTTATAGTTATAGCCAAAAAAGGTGAAATTTATTCAGATTTGTAGAGATTTTTAGAAATATTCCATACTCCTAGGTGTCATGTTTCACAATCTGTAAGCACAGGCTCCCCTCAGGCATTTTCTTTCATGATCAAAATGTCCATCATGCATGAATAGACATCAGGTAATTACCCAGCAGACTATTATGATACGCTGTTCACACTAGGAATTGAAATTTGAGGAGGAATTTTTGGTTTAATCATCTAATCTATGTTAAGGTGTACATGTTATAAATGCTAAAGCACTAAGAAATTACCCCTTTTGTAATTTATTTAAAGAGGAAGTAAAAAAAAAAAAGTGGGGGGGGGGAATCCCTCTCACTAATGTGAACACTGTTATGATATATGATTCATCGCTTATTTGAAACATAGAGATACTATAGGGGATTTCCTTAAATTCCTCATCTCAATAGATATTGTTTCCAGTAATGAGACTTGTTATTCTTGTTTCAATTGCAAGTGCAACTTTGTGTGAAACTTTAATGCAAAAGTAAATATCTATATGGATGGGTAGCTTAAGTGTAATATGACATGAGCTTTACTGGAAGAAAATATGCTACAAAACATGAAAATTGTCAACATTTTCCTCAACATCATTAAAAGATTGACCAATTTACATCATATTTTAATTTTTAGGACTTACCAAAGATCTAAAAAACATTTTCTTTAGGAAATAACATAAAATGTAGGTTATGCACAAATCACTTGCAAAAATACCTACAGACAATGTTCAGAAGTTGACATTTTTACACATTTTTTTTTTCATTCCAGTTTAGCTTCCTGGACATCGATCCCCTCGCAAAAGAGCTAGCACCTCATGTCTCCATGCTGCAGGAACAAGTTACTGGTCGCCATCCTTACTACAGTGACACCATTTTCTTTCTCTCGGTTGCTCTTCACGAAGGCATCCTTCCAGACTATGTCCACCGTCTTGCGATGATGGACACAGACTTGAAGTTCAAAACGGACATTAAGAGACTATTTGACCTCTTCGACGATTTCAAAGCAGAGAATATAATGGCGATCGCGCATGAACAACAGCCAGTTTACCGACACATATTCTCTCTTTACCGATCAAAGAATCCGGGGACAAAGGTCGGTGATCCACCTCCTGATGGTTTGACCGGTTTTAATAGCGGAGTGTTGCTCATAGACGTGGACAGAATGGGGAAAAGCAGCACCTATAAGCAGTACTTAGATGGACGAACAACAAAGGCGCTAGCTGAGAAATATTTCTTCAAGGGTCATCTTGGGGATCAGGATTTTTTCACTCTTTTGTGTTTGGAGCACCCCGAGCTGTTTTATGTTTTACCGTGTAGCTGGAATCGTCAGTTGTGCCAATGGTGGAGGGACAAGGGATATTCGAAAGTGTTTGATTTGTATTTTACTTGTGAGGAGCCTATAAATATATATCACGGGAATTGTAATACTCCCATACCTGTTTGAAATGTAGATATGTACTTCACTAAGATTGCAATAAAGTTAGGTTTGATATTATAATTGCCTGACTGGAAGGTGGGGGCTGACTGGAAGGTGGAGGCTGACTGGAAGGTGGGGGCTGACTGGGAGGTGGGGATGACTAGAAGGTGGGGGCTGGCTGGAAGGTGGGGGCTTACTGGAAGGTGGGGCCAGGTGTTAGGGGAGGGGGAGAAGCTATCCTCCATTGTAGGTGATTTAAAAATGTAATTATACAGTATGTCAGCTACATCCTTTTTTGTTGCTCCCAATGGGTTTAAAAAAAATGATAGGCTTGTATAGGTCCTCAAATTCAGAGAGAGGGGTAGAGGGGGGTGTATGTGGTTTTTAGTATCCCTAACCTTCCCCAGTTGGTGCCACCCCTCAGGATACAAAAAATAACACGACAGCAACTTGTTTTCTTGGCATTGATCTCTATATTTTTGGTTGCAATGGAGAAAATCTGTTTCTTAAGTGTAATATTTTGGGAGGATTTTGCCAATTCCCATCAGGAAGTGCAGCTACTTTCAATTATATTGAATGGTTTAACATCAGAATTCAACTGGATTTGCTGATTTTTTTTATTTTTACTCTCATTTGCATAACTGAATGTTATTTTAATTTTTTGGTTTTTATAGGTTTGCATCATGAAGGAGATAAATATGGAATTAACTACTATCATGAGATCTCAGACTAGTAATTGTTCTATTCACTGGTTGAGAAAATAAGTTTAAACAAGTTTCAGTATGTGTGATAGTGTGGGGTATTGGATTGGGGTGGAGGCAGGGGATGGGAACAGGGGATGAGGGGGGGGGGGTTGATTTGGGTTGATGTGCATGAAGGGTAGTGTAATATAAAATGTGTACATGCACGTCTATCAAAATCTATGTATATTAATCCTTACACCTAAATTCATTAAGGATGATTCTTTAATTTCTTTTGTTTTATTTTTGCATTTGTTGCATAATCTGAGTTTGGGATGACGTCACAATAACATACGTAAATCTGAACAACCAGTCTTGTCGGAAAAAACAAAAGCAGTTTACCATTACAGCCAATGTGAAATCCTGTAGAGGCCTAAATCTCTACGTTCAATTTGGTAATTTTGCAGGAAATTGTTGCAAACATGGAGGAAATCTCGTAGAAAAAATCATTTTGAAGTTTGAAATATATGTATTGTGCGTACATAGAATAAAGCGTGGTGTTCACTTGCACACAAATCGTAGCACATTTTCACCGACAAAGAGTCCCGAATGTTCAAAATTCTTGGATGACCGAATACTTAAACTGAAAATTATGTTTAGAATATCAAGAACATATGTTATTGTAATAAGTTATCTGCAAACCAGCCAAAAACACAGTATTTATGTCAAATACACATTCCAGAGACCTAAAAAGAAATGATGAAATTCCTATATTAAATTCCTTCGAGATCGAGAACTTAAAAGGATTAGTTCAGCAGTCAAGCAAGTCCTGATGTGAGGAGATTCCTTTAAGGAGAAATTTAAATTGAAAGTTCTGTCTTATCTGTGTTGAAATGACTGATGTAGTAAGTATTATAAGGAAGGATGGCGCCCTCATCCTCACTTTCTAAACAATTGTTAATGTATTTTAAAGAAAATTCATAGGATCAATTTTCCTCACAACTTTTTTTAAGGTGGTAAATTATAATTAATTTTACTAGATTCTGTTTGACTACTTTCCTGCCATACAATATGTAGACTTACTACACCAGTCATTTCTACACAAATGGTACAGAACTTAAATTTCTCATTTATGGAATAATATTTTGCATACTTTCTTCACCATTCTGTTTCTTTATGTTCACTTTCATATAATGGACTTGCTTGACCACTGAACTACTGTAATCCTTTAACATTTGGAAAGTATATTACTTTTCTTATTTGAAAGTTTTTAGTAGTGTTAAAATTCTTCAAATTGATAACATACTTAAAGGAGATATAAACTCTACAATACAATCCTTATTTTATATGATAGAGATTTTTGTATTGAAGTTTTTGTTTAAAAATGATGTGACACAAAGCTTTAACAGCATGTTTTGATAATTTCATATGTACATAAAAATGTCCTTGACCCCTTACACAATTTTTCATCAGTTAGAAAACTTATGATAAATTATACAGAAAGATAGGTCCTAGATCCTAAAGAAATACAAAACATTCCAACATCCTGTTGGCTTGATGACATCATTTTCTGCATGTTCTAAAATCAAAATGGCAGGTCCCATAGTAATAGCATTGAAGTTTTTAATGGAAAAAAAATTGTGTTAGATTGCTTTGGGAGGTATGAAACTTGGTCAGAAAAATTTCATAATATGAAATAATTCTGTTAGACTTTGTCTCCTTAATTTCTTTTCAAATTTGTACAGTTATCCAAGGTGTGCTTTCTCTCATTGGTGGGGTGATTTTGAAATGTATTCGACATTTAAGCACACCTGCTCAAGTTCTTAGCCAACATTTTTTGACTGATAATATAATTCATTTGACTAATTTGAAGACTTAAAATACTCAAGTTTTGTTACATTCTTTTTAAATTTTGTGTGTGATGCTAGCGATGTTTTTGTAGTGGTTATTGTGGGGCTAGTATATAATCAGTTCACATACATGTACACGGCAGTTTAAATAGCACACTGTATGCGGTCTCGAGCATGGTTGCTTATTTAGAAGAAACTTTGGGCCTAAAAAGTGGTGCAATTTTATTTTCGTAAGTGGCCCGGGTGCTTATTACGTCGAATATATATTTTTTCCTCTACTTGTTTATTTCGCTTTGATACTCAAATATATCAAATGGTAAAATGTTACTTAAGCCAAAATAAGATGGTAGTTTCCGATTTATTACCAAAATAAATAAATTCCACTTTATATATATTATATATATATATATTATATAAATATATATTATATATTATATGAATATATATTATCAAATGTATATTATATAAATATATATCATATCAATTATATATGTATATATATATATTATATAAATATATATATATATATATATATATTTATTGTATAAATATTTATTATATAAATATATATCATAAAAATATATATTATGTAAATATAGATTATATATATATATATATATATATATATATATATATATACATATATATTAAATATATATTATACAAATAAATATTATATATATATATATTAAATATATATTATATAAATATATATCATATAATGATTTATTACATAAATATATATTATATATTGTATAAATATATATTATTTAAATGTATATTATATAAATATATATCATATACATTATATATGTATATATATTATATAAATATATATATATATATATATATATTTATTATGTAAATATTTATTATATAAATATATATAAAAATATATATTATGTAAATATAGATTATATTTATATATATATATATATATATATATTAAATATATACTATATAAATATATATTACAGAAATAAATATATATATATATATTAAATATATATTATATAAATATATATCATATAAATATATATTATATGAATATATATTATATATATATTAAATAAATATATATTCATGGGAATATTCCTTTAAAAAGACAAGAGTTATTCTGTTATCTTAAAGCCTGCCATGGAAAAAAAGAATAGTTGAAAAGTTACCTATGGGTTTTTATTACACTCAAATTCAAATGTCCAACTTAAAAATCACGAAAAATGATCGTTTACAGAGGAAAAAATGTGTTTGAAATTGCCGGTTTTCATCGACGCCAAAAAAATAAATAATAATCTGTAGTGACGTCACCACTTGATGATGACGTAGGGTTAGACACCCATTTGTTTGTTTACAATCTGCCAGTGCTGCGTTTCCGCATTATAGCGTGTGTACAAATGGCTAGTAACAGTGACAGCTCCGAAGAAAATTCTGAACTTGAATTATCTTATTCAAGCTCAGAATTTGAGGGGAGCTTTTACAGTCGCGCACATAGTTGTTGAAGTAGTGCTTATTAGACCTGGAAAATAAAAAGCTCAATATTGAGGTAGATTTCGGACGAAATCTTACCCAATTGCAAACAAAAAATATCACCTAAAAATTTGATACCTTCGAGTTATGACATTGAACCCTAAGTTAATTTCAGCATAATTCAAGGTGGTAACTTAATTAGAATCATGAAAGAAGTTGCCGAAACGCCGCTCCCAGTTCGGTGCGGCAAACGGTGACCCTACGGCGAGTTAAAAGTCTGTACTGCATGTGTACATTGCAGCTGACTAGTGTAAGGCCGGTAAGACTACGAGAGGCTTGAAATTATACTTGGTTACGGGGTAGACTGGGGGAGGGGGGGGGGGCATTTGCGAGAAGATTAGAACACAAATGGAGGGGGGGGGGGGTTATACATGTACATCCATGGACTTTAGGATTTCTGCCTTGTTGTATCAACTTATATGTAGTTAAAATTTAATTAAATTGGACCAAAAAATGTTATGAAATATGACATGAAATGGAAGGTCTAGGGTTCAAGTAGGGGGCCTATATTCTTAAAACAAATTAACAACTTAACGTTAATGTAACCTACAAAACTAACCTTTTTCCTTGCACGATACTTCGATAAAAGCCTTGCCTTTTGGTGGCCTTGTTGAGCTGACAGTACTACTTGTACTAGGCCTAGTCGTACTTAAACTTGTTGTAGGCCTAACGTTACTGCAACTTGAAACGTTAGCACTATCACTAGTAATAGTAGTGGTAGTGGTCATACCAGGCCCAACACTGGTGTTCTCATCCAGCCTATTGTTATCTGTAACTAGTGTAGGTTCACCCATCATTTCTGAGGTGGCATCGTCACTTTTCCCTTTCTTTATAGTTGGTACCGATCAGCTAACAAAAATGATTTTGTGCTCAGACCAAACAACATTTTTAAACGCTGGTCTAAGGGGAAACATTCTTCTGCAAAATCGTCTCCGCAAATAACACTTGACTGTGTAACGTCGTTAGGGCTAAAGTCCTACTGGGCAGTTTGCACAAATCTAATCCACAAATGTCGTTGTTTAGCGTCTTGTGGAAATCTGTGCATCGAAACACCTTTTACATTTTATTGCTGCATCCACCAATGACACAACAAAACGGCATTTTCTTGATTTTTCTTTGAAAAGCTAGCGTATCACTATCACAGTATCAACAGTATCGTACAATCAGAATCACTGTGTCAGTACAGTTTACACACTCACTCAATACAATCAGCTAGTAATAATATTTGGCCACAGTCTATTCACGTACTTGCAAATGGGTGCCTAACCCTACGTCATCAACAAGCGGTGACGTCACTACGGATTATATTTATTTTTTTGGCGTCGATGAAAACCGGCAATTTCAAAGACATTTTTTCCTCTGTAAACGATCATTTTCGTGACAGGTGCCAATCTCCTACTTTAAATCTTTCATCATTTTCTTTAATTTGTTTCTCACATGCCTGCATTCATTCGTTTTTCATTTGGCTTAGAGAACTGGAGGGAGGGAAGGGGGGGAGGGGGTGGGGGGAAATGTCCTGAAACAGAGATAATGTGGAGAAGGTGTAAGTCTGTCAATGTTCCCTCAATAGTGACCCTGCTGAGAGAACAAAGGGACTCACCCCCCACTTCTCTCCAATGCCCCATTTTCCAGTTTATTCCGAGGAGAATATGTATAGGGGTAGGGGGGCGGCATTGTCCCTCCCAGCTCTTGGTGCCTGGCACTGTCACTGGCTACACCCACAAAACATAACAAGTTCCTACTTAATTTTCTTATTAGTAAAACTAGATACTATACAGTAGTAGATGGTTAGGAGTATGTTTCAAGCAAAGAAGCCTTGGAAAGGATATTGTTTGGCAGTTATATTTATCATAAAGACCTGTAAAGTGTTTTTAAGTACTGTAATATTTGCATTCAATGCTAATAAAAAATGTCTTTCATTCTAAATTTTTGTTTATAACTTTTTATTTTTGTTCACAAGCGTCGATTATGTGATTACGTCGACATGGTGTGTTACTGTGTCACTTTTATCATAAAATCTATTGTAGTTTTTTTTTTTTCTTCACTGGGACGTGTCATTGAGTTGACAGTTTTTTTACATCAACCTTTCTCTATTAACATTAAGGTGTATGGACATGTATCTTTCAAATCTATTAAAAACCATGAATGAACCCCAAAGATCTCAAGAAAATCAGTTGGAAATTAACCTTTTTGACACTCTTTCACTTTCAGCTAATTGGAATGTATTCATGGGTGTAACCAGGTGGAGGAGGGAGGGGGGGGGGGAGTTGTATGACCCTTTCCCTCAAAAGTAAAATGGATCCATGGTAAAAAGATCCAGAAAATGTGCTAAAAGGTCAAAATATTTTCCTCTGCGAACCCCCTCCAATCTGAAAGGCTAGTTCCTCCCCCACCCTTCTCCAATCTGAAAGGCTGGCTACAATCATGGTGTTATTGACAGTGACCCTGGTATTTTTTATGAAAAGCTATTGCTGATGTTTTTTCCACCCCCTCCCCCCCTAATAAAAAGGTAATAGAATGAGACTTCATAATTTTCATTGCCTTATTATTTACAAAGGAGATGTTAAGAATGACATAGAGATTTTAAGGTGGCTATACAGTCATCAAAATTAGCATAAATTCCTCAAATATTTGATGATCCATATTACTCTGAAACTAAAGGGCTATATCAAAATTCAAATACTCTCTCAAATTCAGTGGTGGTGCTATGGGGGGAGGGGGCATTTCCCCTCACAAAGCTGCTTTGCCCCCCCAGAAATTTGGAAAGTGACATTAGTGTTGTCCAATTTATCGGCTTTTTCCCCACTGAAGCAAAATTGCTCCTCTCTTGCTCCCCCCATGACCAAAATTCTGGTGCTACCAGAATGTGTCGGAACCACTGGGAAATGGGGACGACTGCTTCCTTCTCTCCCCTTTTGCTAGAGGAAGAGGGGCAGGAGGTGCCCTTTTGAAAGGTAAGGCGGACTGGGGCCCTTTCTAAAGTTGAGGGTGGACCGGGGCAGAAGATGCCCTTTTGAAAGTTATTAGTCTGAAATTATTCTAGGTCATTCGTGAAGCTTGAAAACAAGTAGAAATCCACTCTCACAAATCCTACATAGTATATACAAAATGTAACATACATTTAGTACTTATTTGACACAATTAAAGCATAATGATTTATCAGGGAACCTGACACTGAGGGCCGTACATGTTGAATGGGGTACAACCCTAATAATTTTTAAAAGCCTAGGCCTTTAAATCTATTCGCCCAATGGGCAATTGCCAACATTGGTCTGGTTCCCTAATTTCAAACCCATAGGCGGGGTGGGTGGGGGAAATCATGCTTAGGTACACAAAATCACAACACAAAAAAAAGTGTACATTTGGAAAAAAGTGGGGATGGGGCAAATGCCCCCAAATCCCGCCATAATGCTCAAACCATATGTGTATTGGAACCGAGGGTCGGGGGCACATGTCCCCACTTTTCGAAAACTGACAAAAGTGCCCTTTTAAAAAAATGAAAAGTGCCCCTCAATTACTGTCAAAAAAGTGCCCCTCAATTACTGTCAAAAAAGTGCCCTCACTTAATTTTCTGCCTTCTTGCCCCCGAGTTCCTTCCGACACCCCTGGCCACCCATGCCCAAAATTAAACATCTCTAATCGGATATTCATCTCTAAATGTCCAAATATATTTCGAACTGAATGGAAGCAAAATATGTATGCACAAATTTTCTAAGTAATATTGTTCTCTATCATATGTATATCTTATATACTTGGTATATGGACATGTAGAGACATAATTGGTTAAACATTTACATTCTACAGCATTTTTCAATCTCAGGCATCTAATTTGCATATTGTATGTAATTAATTTGCATATTTTAAGCAAATTTTGTGATGTATTTATTACGGGCAACCATGGTAATTTCTCTTGTTAATCCTTTGCTTTTTAAATGTCTATTCTTTGAAGTGGTGCAGCAGCAAATTCTGACCAAAGGTGTTTTCGCCGTGCCTCCAATGAAACATTCTAGCAAGAAAAGACTTTTCCATCAATTTCAGTGACTAAGATTTCTGAAAGAAATTTAAAGAATTACATAAAGATTTCAGGCTCCTTAACCAGTCATATCTCACAGATTTCAGTGACTAAGATTTCCGAAAGAAATTTAAAGAATTACATAAAGATTTCAAATTCCTCGACTAGTCATACGTCACAAACTTCAGTGACCAAGATTTCCATTTTTTTTTTATAGAATTACATAAAGATTTCAGGCTCCTGAACCAGTCATACGCCACAGATACAGTGACTAAGATTTACAAAAGAAATTTGAAGAATTACATAAAGATTTCCAGCTCCTCAACCAGTCATACGCCACAGATACAGTGACTAAGATTTACAAATTTTTTTTTAAGATTTCAGGCTCCTTAACCAGTCATACGCCACAGATACAGTGACTAAGATTTACAAAAGAAATTTGAAGATTTCAGGCTCCTCAACCAGTCATACGCCACAGATACAGTGACTAAGATTTACGAAAGAAATTGAAAGAATTACATAAAGATTTCTGGCTCCTCAACCAGTCATACGCCACAGATACAGTGACTACGATTTACGACTGAAATTTAAAGAATTACATAAAGATTTCTGGCTCCTCAACCAGTCCTGCATCACAAATTTCGCATGAATTAAAATTTGATCAAACTTTAATCGGCCAGAACTCAAAAATTGAATGTGTGTTTTACAAAATTCAAAAACTGATCTGCTCAGAAATTGACACTGAAACAATATAGAAATTGATGTCCATAGACCCACAGTGTGACCAAATCCAAGATCACTAACACAGCATCAAGCTCAAGTCTTGCAAACTTTTCATGATATACTTCCTCGTTCTTCGAAACTAGCGCCATACCACCACAGATTTGTTTCAATCGGTGTTTATTTTCAATCTCTTTTTGTTTGCTAAAGTGTTCTCTAGTATTCTTGGGTAAAAGAAACCGACCACAAAATACTCATAACTGATTTGATAAAGAAGTGCGGATGTGTTTGATTTCCTTGTGGAGTGCTTTTTGGTTTTGAACTCAATTTTGATGAGGAATTATTCTGTTCGTTGACGATATCACATAATTTACTAATAGTAAGAACAATACTTTGTTTGATCATTATGTTTGTATTGCCTTGTGATTTAATGATGAAGTTTAGTTAGTAGGTAATGAGAACAATTGTGTCTTTGATTGGTACCGTGTTTGTATTGCCGGCCAATCTATTAAAGAAAATTTGTGTGGTTAGTAGGTTAAATAATGAGAACAAGTCTGTGTTTGATTGGTATGATAATGTTTGTATTGCCACACAATCTATTGATGAAAATTTTCAAGGTTAGTTGGTTAATGGCCTTGGCGCAAAGCAGAGCAGGTCAGTTGGTAATCGTCCTTGTACTTCAAAAATATATGTAGAATAAGCATTTCTCTACTTTGAAGTATATTTGCTTGAAATCGGTGACACCAGAATTTTGTATGAGGTGAAGGAAGGAGAAAGGAAGAATTTTGGACCACGATGTTGAGGGAATGGGAAATAAACAATTTTGAACCACAATATCATCAGTGATATACTATTTTACAGACGCGGATCTAAAGAGAGGGGAGGGGAGCATGCTTCACATTAGGAATTGAAATTTAAGGGGCAGTCATTGATTGATTCGATCAAGTAATCTGTGCTAATATTTTTATGTTGGGTGATAAAGCAACAGGAAATTCCCCCCTTTGTAATATTTTCAAGGGGGAATTCTGATCAAAGAGGGGAAATCCCTATCACTAATGTGAATACTAGAGGGAGGGGGAAGGTACACATTGGTGAAAGTGAAATATGTATATTTGTATTAAATACAAAATGGGCATCATAATCAGTTTTATTTTATTTTACCCCCTTATCCTTAGATCAATAATGGAGAACCACCATGATGGAATCTGGGCTTGGTAAAAGTGCACCCCCCCATCTCCTTTCCGATCAGGCAGCAAGACTCATTTTCAGGAAAAATCACTGTGACTATGCATCATCTTTACTACAGATACTACATTGGTTGCCGGCGGTTGTACGTATTGTTTTCATAATCACTGATGCACAAATCCCCAACATATTTTGAACCTTTTTTTACATTACGTTGCTGTTTGCCCTCTATGTTCCTCAGAAAACTTCTTAGTTGAATGGCTGACATGGACTAGAGCTGGCTCCTTTTCTGCAGTGACTCCAATTGCTTGGTATTCCTTCCCTTCTAACGTGTGTTATGCTAAATCATATTGGACAATTTAAGAGTTGAAATCCTACTAGATTTCCTTCAATTTGACATAATTTCTTATCTTTTTTGTTTTGCAACTTCCTGAAGCACTTTGCAACCTTCAGGAAAAAGGTGTGATATAAATGTCTGGACAACAATATTGTAGATCCACTTCTGAATCTAAAATTTAAAAATTTCTTAGATTCAAGGGTAGAATTCAGTTTTGTTTATGGAGAGGGGGAGCGACATAACAACTGATGCTATAGCGTCTCCAGATGTGATCCTACACACTACCTGCTGGCACATGCTATGAATCAAGTATAGTATCATGTCTGCATACTAGAGCAGTTTAAAAATCTGTGAAAGAACTTGCTCTGAAGAGCTTAATTATTTTTTTCATAAATGTGCTAAAAACAGGAAAACGGCAAAAAGTCACAACTTGGTTAACAATGAATTTTTACAGCATTTAAAAACTTAGATACCTAATTAGCATAAATTGCACAATATTTTGTGACCTCAGAAGGAAACGAGAATATGCCAATTTTATCTTGTTTTTTGGTCCTCCACCAAATATTTTGAATGGGATGGCTATGGTGAACAGGAATTGGATACGAGTATCTTTACCCTGATTTAGCAGTAGAATGCAATGTGAGAACCTTTGATGTTTGGGAAAGAAATATAAAGATTCATATTACATTACAGAATTTTAGCTGTGTTCCATACATCTTCACTTTTCATGGTTGACATTTTTACAAACTTGATTTGTCATTAATATCTCATCACCCACATATATGTGGGAACATAGATGGGATTTAAAGGGGAAGGGGAGGGTAGCAAAGGGGGCATTCCCCCCACTTTTTTCCAAATTTGTATCTTCGGTTTGGTCATTTGTGGGTTTGTGTGTGTGTGCGTATGCAACAATTAATTTTGTATCGCTTGTAACTCAAAAACTGTAATACACACACGAATCAAAATTGGACAGGTACCTCTGGCCCAAAACTTTGGTCTCCAAAGTTTTGGGATACAAAGGTCAAGTGGAACAAGTTTTTGGTGATGGCTGTATCTTTTGAAGGAATTACTTGGTATCTTTACAAATTGCATAGGTGGATAGGGTTTAACATTCTAATACAACTTTAAAATAATTGGAGGTTAAAGGTCATGGGTCAAAGGTCACATAAGTGCTTTTTATGCCAAATTTTGCGGCATTTTAAACTAAAAAAGTACAAGACCTATCTATACCAATCCTATGTTGTACCATGATACCTTGGTACATGAATCTGTGTCCCGTAGACTCTGGGGTCAAAAGGTCACAGAACTATTGACCACTTTTCACCATTTTCCCCTATAGGTATGGAATGGTATGTGTGACATGAGCATGAATGGTGATATACAATACGGTACGATAAATATAAAACATTTCAATTGTTTTAGTGATTAGGGTCAAGGGTCAGAGGTCAAATATAAGATTCTAGGGGGTAATTGTGTACTAATTTGTACATTTTTGTGCCAAAAGTCACAGAGCGATAGTGACCGTTACCTATTTCCCCCACTATGCTGTACGCTTAAGGTGTTGAGATCAGCAACTCCATGGATTGCTTTCTTGTTTAAAAACTATTAGTGCTGCTGTGACCATTCAAAGACCGTTTTGCTCAGAAGACATCTCTACCTGTACATATACCATTACAAATGAGCTTCTCAGTTCGCTCTTGGGTGTCAAAGTTTTCTTATTGACCCTCTAGAAGGGCATGTTCAGATTGTACATTTGGTCTCTCACAACGACCCCATTTATCAGTTTGCTCTTTGGTGTGACAGTTCTTTAATTGCCCCAGGGTAGGGGTAGGGGTATGGGGGACATTTTTAGAGCACATATTTACCACATACACTATTGTTTATTCAAGAAATCTATTAAAAAAATATATATGAAATTCTTCCTGCGAATTCCCGATTTTCCCGTGGTTATAACCACTGGAACTATATATTTTTGTCGAGCTCTGGTAGTGAAATGGGGGCAATCTTCTCAAATTGACCATTCTGAAGGATATATGGATGGCAGAGGTAACATAGCTAAATTGATTTCAAATCTATTAAAAACCATGACAGTAGCAACGATTTTCATTAAAGTGACTCATTTATAGCGTTTTGTACTCGCAGGTATCAATATGCAAATTTTCATGCACCTTTACAGGGCAAATTTTCATGCACCTTTACAGGGCAAAATTTCATGCACCTTTACGAGGCAAATTTTCATGCACCTTTACAGGGCAAATTTTCATGCACCTTTACAGGGCAAATTTTCATGCACCTTTACAGGGCAAATCTTCATGCACCTTTACAGGGCAAATTTTCATGCACCTTTACAGGGCAAATTTTCATGCACCTTTACAGGGTGAACTTGTCAACTTCATTTGTTAATCTTGTTTCTTAAATGTCTGCCACAATTGAAGTGGTAAAACAACTTCTGATCAAAAATGTTGAGTCCAAAATAGTTTAAGCATATCCCTCGATCCATAAAGTCATTAAAATCATGTGCATAACTATAATAATCAGAAACACATACTATAATGGTGTATCTTGTATTACTGTACCATCTACTGTACATGGAAACACAATATTAATTCCATTACATTAAGGGAATTACAGCCAAAGTTTTATCTCCTCCCAGGAGACTTGTGGCAAAACATTACTTTATTCCAAATACACATATTCATCTCTTAAGGATATCCTATCATTTCTTGTATATCAACATCTGAGACCAATGTATACTACCTGGTTTCCTCCTAGTGGTATATCTGTATCAGCAATTAAATATTTTTCATTTTTGTGGGCGGGGAAGGGGGAGGGATTTTTCCTTCTGTAATTTTTTTTTTTTTTTTTAAAGGGTGGGGTGGGAATTTTTTTGACAAATCACAGAAATACCATAATGGACCTAAAGAATACCATCAAAAATGCCAAACTATGACTAGGAAATGCCAAATTTGACCCTTTTTTTTTTTTTTTAAGGGAAGGGGGTAGGGGTGGAGGGGGTAGGGGGTAGGGGGTAGGGGGAGGGGGTAGGGGTGGAGGGGGGGGGTGGAGGGGGGAGAATTGGTCTTGATTTGGCATTATTTTGGCAGGAATTTCCCCCCTCTCCCCAATTTTTTTAGCAGGAATTTCATAATACGTGCAGGAATCCCGCACCTTAATTTGAACACTGATCTGTATCTTTATACTAAACACTCCAAAAGATGCAGTGCTGCCCTCATATTTGATTCACAGCACTGTAAAAAATAGCTTCAGGGCTTAAAAATTGTTTGTTTGTAGTAACCCATTACCAGGTAGGTAGGCAATTTTTGTTGTGCTTTTTTTTGCCACATTCAAGCTTTTTTATACACAAAAGTGCTTTCATTTTTAATAAAGTATAAAACTATATTCAAGTACGTAGAAATTTTGTTGGGTAGATAGGCTTACTCCAAATGAACAACTTTTTAAGGACGGCCCCACATGTGTACAGGTCTATTAGGCCAATAATTTGCACAGAGCAAGAATGTTTTACCAAAACAAAATTTCCTTAGTGTCCAAAATTCGGTCAACATCTCAAGTTTTGTTCTTCAAATTTGGGCCATCAAAATGTTAAATAGAGGAAAATTGCAAGTTTTAAATAATACCATATGTCAAATGCAGTGGCGTAGAAAACAAGGTGGTAGAGGGCCATCAATTTTCTAGAAGTTTTCTCTCCCTCCCCCACTCCTCCCCTTCCAATGCCAAATATGTTCCTACGCTGCTGAGATGCACTTATTATTGCAGAGCATTCAAAAGCACTTCAGATGGATAAGAAATGAAAGAACTATTCACAGAAATGAATATACTTCAGTGAGTTCTAGAATGAAAGGAACATTAAAATAGTGTAATATGTCCAGTGATAATAGGGGAATATATTTCCAAAAAACATGCAGAAGGCTGAATATCCAATAACCCCCTCCTCTCCTATTACTTCAGAGTTAGACCAAATATAAAACTAAGGACCTTTTAAGAACAAGTTTAGGTACAACCCCAACAGTGGGGAACCTTAAAAAATGCTTTTTCTAAAAAAAACTGGAAGGAATGCTCACTCCCCCCCATCCCCACTCTTCACATTAGGAATTGAAATTTGAGTGGGAATCATTGATTGGTTCGATCATCTAATCTGCGCTGATATTTTCATGTCATGTGCTAAAGCTATAGGAAAATCCCCCCTTTGTAATATTTTTAAGGGGAATTCTGATAAAAGAGGGGAAATCCCTCTCAATAATGTGAACACTTCCCCCTCCCCCTTATCCCCCCTTATTCCATCTTGTTGTCATGCCACAGGGCAAGTTATCTAAAATGAAGAAAAAAAAACTTGGGCGTAATCATCCGCTAATCTTCAGTGCAAATTGATTTCCTTGGGTGTTCTTCCTTTCACAAAATTTGCTGAAAGCAGATATCCATTCTTAACGGGGCTGTGTATTTCTCTTCCTTTTTAATGTTTTTCTCCAAAATAACAAAATGGAACACTCCTCCTCATATGAGAAGCAAGGAATGAAGATTTAAGCTTTTGCATCTTAAATGAATATGCATCATCTCACATGAATATGCATCATTCCACATAAATATGCATCATCCTGAATAGCAATTATCAGTTAAATTCATCCTTCGTAGTATTTGGCCAGTAAGTTGCCCAGGATTGTGAACCGTTCCACACCGTCTTTGGTAATTGCAGCTAGTCGTACGATACCACCGCTGCTCCCGTCACGCATCATAGCCAAGGTTATGCCTGATGAGGAAAATGTAAATGTGAAATGCAGGAACATCTCTTTCAGGATATAATCAATTCACTTTTGGGAATAATGTTGTGGTTAAAGGTATATGGAAGGTACAAAAGGTTTCTGTTCAACCACGTACCGAAAAGAGCATTCAATTCCGAGTTGAATGGTCTTTGAATTTTAAAAATAGCATGTGTAGTTTTCAAGTTATGAGCAATCAAAGTTTAAAAAATTAAAAAACAAAATGTGATGTATGAACAGGAAAATTCCCCCAAATGCTTTTGTTTTTCTTCATATTTCTTCCCTTTAACCCTTACTAAACCAGCACTTTTTTAAAAATGCACTTGGGAGGCAGGGTCAAAGATGGGGCACCCAAAAGTGGTAGAGTAATGGTGAAGCACAGGCTGATTATTAAAGGGTCCTCTCTCTTCTGAGCAGCAGAGTCAGGCTCGTTCCGCTTCAGTGACCCACCCACCGGGACCATGATGCATATATTTTTAGTTGGCATACTTGTCGCGGGCTGATAAACCTTTACTCTACCAGCACTTTTTGGAAAACGCGCTTGGGAGGCGGGATCAAAGATGGGACACCCAAAACGGCAATAAAATCTCTGCATGTTAGAGTAAGGGTTAAGCACAGGCTGTTTATTGAAGAAGGGTCCTCTGTCTTCCGAGCAGCAGAGTCGGGCTCGTTCCACTCCAGTGGGCCACCAGCCGGGACCATGCTGCATATATATTTATTTTTTTAGTTAGCACACTTGTCACGGCTTGATTAACCCTCACTCTACCAGCACTTTTTGGAAAATGCGCTTGGGAGGTGGGATCAAAGATGTGGCACCCAAGATGGCGGTAATATCGCCGCATGGTAGAGTAAGGGTTCAATTCAGACCTTGAAAAGTGTTCAAAATGCCTTCTCCAGCTTGAAATTGGTAGGGGTGTGGTAAAGATCAAATGCTCTTCATTTGAATTATCTTTGCTTTTTCCAAGAGAAATGGCAGAGACTTAAAAAACAATGGATTAACATAAGAGAGTAGAGACTATGTCTCATTCCTACATCACAAGAGTGACAAAAAATTACATATTTGCACAAAAATCTTCTAAAAGCTTATTTTGGCTAAATTAGGTCAACAATGGTCATCTTTGCACAAGTATTACTTCTTGTCAATATTGAAAACAGATTTGTGTTACATATTTAGATTCTTTATAAAATTTCTTTTCTGAATTTGATGACATTTTTTCCTTCATGTTTTTTAGGGGATCTCATATCAATTTAGCTAATGTTGCCTTTACCTGTCCATATACCTTTAGTAAAAAATGCGAGCCTAATTTCTGTAACTTTTTTTTCATATGCATTTTTGACAACACTCCTTTCATTTTCTTTCATTACAAGTTTAGTTGGAATAGAAGCTAAGATAATTTATCTTTTGAGTATTGAAAGCCAAATTAGGAAATATTGGACAAAAATATGCAAATTATTTTGGCTAAATTTGGTCAACAATGGTCATCTTTGCAGAAGTATAACTTCTTGTCAATATTGAAAACAGAGATTTGTGTTACATATTTAGATTCTTTATCAAATTTCTTTTCTAATGATGATAATCTAGAATTTTTAGAAAGGAAGGAAAGATACAAAAACACCAAAAATGTTTTTAGTCAAATGACCCCCGCAACCTACAGCAGAACCTGGTGTGCTCGCATTCATATCCTTTACACTATATGATCATTGAAAATGCTGCGATGAAATTTAATTATTATTGGAAAGGGTCCAAATAGAGGGGGTATGCCTTTATTCATATTTCAAATGAAAGGAAATTGCAAGCACTTTCGAACGGCTATTCAATGAAGCATGTGCGATGTACAATTTTGGTACACAATTTTTTGAAGAAGAAAAAAAATGGGTCAAAAATGGCTGAAATTCATGAAATTTTAAAGAAATTTCTCCAGATTAGGGATTATCGAAATTAGACCAGAAATCAATAATATCATGTCTTAGGATTTGCATGGTTGATTTTGAACTAAAAATGTGATCTTGAAGTTATTGTAAGATTTAAAAGAAAAGAAAAGAAGGACATTTTTTTCCAATTTTTCAGCAATTTTTGAGTTGTACCCATTTTCAAGCTACTTTTTCTCAAAATTCTGTAATATGAACCGCTATAGAAAAGTTACATTTTGCAAAAGAAATATCCGAGTACTTTAAAATCAGATCAAGATTACTCCTATAGGACTTTGGTAAAGTCCTGAATTCATTTTTAGAAAAAAGTGGTTTAAAAATGGCGACAATATCGCCGCGTGGTAGAGTAAGGTTTAAACATCTTTCTATAAGGCCTAAAAATAAAAAGAACGTTGTTGGTTCACCCTCCTCCGCCACCCATAACTTGCCAAAAATATGGGTGGCATTTAAAAAAAGTTTTTTTTTCTTTTTTTATTTCAAAAATCCCTACGTTTCGAAAAGACCCTACAAAATGGCGTGGCAACCACTTTTGCCAGTTACTTTGGAGAAAATGAAGCCCATCACCAACAAGAGCTTGTGATAGAATACACAGTTGTCCAGCCTGTTTGTAACAAGTGGGTCAGGCAAGGGAAAGAAAATCCCAAACCACACAAAAAAGCATCAGTGAGATATAAAAACTGAGCAAAATAAAAGGAACCAACAATCTGAAGCGAAGTGTTTGAATTATGTTTTATAGGTGTTTTTGATACTATAAACCGGTGATTCTTAATAGGCTGCCCGCGGGCCAAATCTGGTTTGCCAGGCAATCCAATCTGGCCCACGAACAATAGTCATTATATAATGCAATACAGTGCATTGCATGTAAGATCAATCGGAATGAGATCGGTAAAAATCGCAAAATACTTGTTTATTTTGTTGTTTTCCTAGGCAGATCAGCTCACTATGACATCGCGGCTTAGCAATAAAATGTTATCTTTAGTTCCGCTATAAATTGGGCTTGCGGCACGCGCTTGTCAAAGGAAGGTGGATAAGAGAACCCATGACATCTGATGTACATCCTTCTAGTCGGGCACGCTTTCAACATGTTTGTATTCAGGGATTGTTTTGATGGGTTTTGTTTGTCACCTGACGCTGGTTTTGCCACGCGATTGGCCCACGGTCTGAAGCTGTTGTGAAATGATAGCCCTTCGAAAAAATGTAATTAAGAACCCTTGCTCTAAACCCTGAGTGAGCCAGTCTTGGTCGAAAGTGTCGTCAGGAACTATTCTATTTCAATGATCTGTGGAAAAGAACACACTTTTTTCTGCCTGCCCCCCCCTTGCAATTTGTCCACGAGAAAGGGCAAACACACAAATTTTTAGGCTTTATATATAACAGAGAGCTGGGTGTGTCCAGTTTCTAAAGTATCGCATGGATCTCTTGAAAAATGACTGCTGTGGCAAGACATAAAGACAGTGATCTCCAATAAAGTAAACAGCCAATGGAGCAAGCTCAGAAAAATTATAGTTTCTGGTACCTCACTGTAAATTGATGCAGGATTTCACCAAATGGGACAAGAAAATCAAACATTTATCCCATTAGGAACATCTCACAAAATTTGACGGAAAAAATGGGTGAATTGTGCATCATCTATGGACTTGCATGTGTACAGGTCTATTAGGCATAGATGGCACAGAGCAAGAATGTTTTACCCAAACAAAATTTCCTAAGTGTCCAAAATTTTGTCAACATCAGTGAAAGGTGATCGTATTGATTGCCAACATCTGCCAATTATTTCCAGCAAACTCAAAGGTTACAAAGGAATTTTATTTTGAAAATATGTCAATATGTTTTTAATGGAATAAATGTTTGATTTTCATATTCATTTTGTGAAATCATGCATTATTTTTCAGTGAGGTACCATACAAAAAAGTTTCTAAGCTTGCTCCATAGGCTGTTTACATCATAGTTCACCCTCTTAAAATCTCAGAGGTCTATCAAAGAGTGCATCAACATCACATACCACCTTCTTAACAATTGTTCTGGCATTTTATTGAAAATCAATTTCGCTCTTTATACTTATCAATGTTTGTTGTTTGATGAGGGCTAAATGGCATCATGAAAGCGAGGGTCAGATTGTGTCTGAGAGGTTAGATCATTCCAGAGGTAGGAAGGGAAGAAAACAGGGGAAGATTGAGTGAAACATGAGAACTAAAAGACAGAAAGCTGGGATTGAGAGAGGAGGTGCATAAAACTTATCAAACAAATTTTTTTGCATACTTTTTTCAAATGGTAAATCACAGTAACATCAAAGAACATCCAATGGCTGCAGGCAAATAAACACCCCCCAAAAAATCCATGACTTACATTTTTCTACAAACTTCAAGCACTCTTCCTTGGTCATGTTCTCCTTAAATTCGGCATCCACATAAGCATACATGTACGTACTGCCTGACCCACCTAGCGATATAGCTTGACGTACCATCATTCCACCGAGAGGGACCGTGTATACCTGCAGGAGAATCGATAAAATTCAAGATGTTGAAAAAGTGTTTTAAACACAAGTGTTTTAAACACAGATGATTTACGGGAAAAGTCTGTCCAAAAAGATTGAATCATAAACAATCAAAAAATATTAATGTAAACTATCAAAAACATTAATTTAAACAATCAAAAAATTTGAATGTTCATGAACATACAAAAAGATAAAGGTAAAAAGTGTATCCCCCATAACCCCTCCAAACCCCGTCACTACCTTCCCCATGACACCCACCCTAACAAGTCTTGTGACTTGTTACGTCTGCCAATGAAGTTGGACTGAGCTTATGTTTTCGTGTGTGTTTGTTTGTCTGTCTGTCATGAAGATATCTCCAGAACTGATGATTGGATTTGGATTAAATTTCGTGTGTGGTTTTGTTACTACTTAAGGAAGAAGTGATAAATTTGAGACATATTGGAACAGGGGAAGGGTGCAAATGGAGGGGTTGGGACATTTTAAGGCAAGTTTGTCTGTCATCAAGATAGAACTGATGATTGTAATTTGATTGAATTTGGTGTGTGGTTTTGTTACTGTTTCATGAAGAAAGTGATTCAAATGTGGGACTAATTGAAACAGAGGAAGGGCAGAAATTGAGGGGTGGGGATGTTTTAGGGTGAGATCTGTCAAGACTAAGTTGAAACTTTCCAATGGAATGTGCTGAGCAATGACTTTACACACTGAATGAAGATCCAAACAATCAATTTTCTGGACTCAAAGAGACTTACATCAAGTGTTCTCTGGAATCAATGAAATAAAGGAATTGGTTTCTGCCATGAATGGAAAATAATGGAATGTGAAACCTGGTTGACTAGAGCTCAAACAATGATGCTTCCCTTGAATAAAACTGAAAACAATGGTATGGCCTTGGAAGAAATCCAGTCAGAAGATAATCTTTAAGTGTTCAGATTGCAAATATTCATTACAGGCCAAAACTTACAGTTGATTCTTGGTGGCCTATGATTTTTTAGGTAGATTATATTAGGTATGGGGATAAAATGAACCCTAAAATTACTCTAGGCATGTTGGAATTGCAACGGGGCAGAGGTATGCGCTCTAGAGAGTGCTAATTATTCTAGATTGGTCATTGGTTATAACAAAAATAGTGCATAGAAAATCAATTTCCCTGGTATGAACAGATGTGGGTCAATTACTCTTCCTGGATAGGACAACAGTTGCATGCAGGTTTACTCTCCAGCAACAGTACTCCTCATGCAGTTGAATGCAAGTGGAAATATATTTTAGCACTCTTTAGAGCGCATACCCACTTGATAATTCCAACATGCCTATCTGCTTCTTGCCTAAAATTTGGCAAAGTTCACCCCCATCCCCAATACAATCTATCTCAGAAATCCTAGACCAGAGTTTTCTTCCCAAATCTCTTCCTTACTTTTAATCAGTATTTGCCATTTGTATTATAGACACTTCAATGTTTTCAGTTTTATTCAGGCTAAGCATTCAATGTTTGAGTTCTTTTCAGGGAAGATTCACATTCCATCTTTTCCATTCATGCCAAAAGCAATTAGTCCAGAAAATTGACTGTTTGGAAATCCTTTCAGGGCATGAATTCATTGTTCAGATATTCCATTGTTTCATCTAGAAGTCTTCACAGATCTCATCCAAAAACATGCCCATCCCTCCATTTGTGCTCTTCCCTTGTTTCTATATGTCTAAAATTTGCATTACCTTAAGCAGCAAATACAACATACACACAATTTAATCAAAATCCGATCATCTTTTTGTGAGATATTTTGATGGCAAACAGACAAACGCAGGTGAAACCATAACCAACTTCATTGGAGGAGGTAATAAAGGAATAGTGTCTTGCTCTAGAACATAATGTTGTAAAACTCGTACAGGAAACAACTCTAGTACTTTTTGGACAAGAGTTTGACTCTCTACAGAGCCACTGTATTTCCTATGCTATGATAAGCTTTGGGAATGTGTTTTCTAAGGAGCCTTTCAGAAGGCGAAAATTATTGGAATGTATTTACAAGAAACATTACACAAGTGCAGTGGTTAAGAGATTAGAGTCTCAATCTAGGACAATAGGTTCCATTCTTCTTAATAAAGTTCTTTGTAGTATCCTTGAGTTAGATACTTTATTCAAGTCAAAGTTTCTTCTTCTTCTTCTTTCTACCAATTACACCGCATACTTCAGGCTTAGGTTATTGCAGAGCCATGAATGAACATGGATTTTGACCAGGCTGGAAGTGGATGAACACCAGGTTTTCACCCTACTCTTTACGAGAAGTGTTCAGAGAACCAGGTAGAGTGTGACTGTCCTACCATTGGGATCGACAGCTTAACGTCCCTTCTGAAGGACGGTGAGCACCATTCAACCATTGCCACTTCTCACAAGAATTGGAGAGCAAGAGTTTGTAAAGCAAGGAAAGGAATCCAAAATCACATAAAAAAGCATAAGTGAGATATTAAAACTGAGAAAATAAAAACCAACAATCTGAAAAAGAAGTGAAGTGATTTAATTTTGTTGTATGTTCTTAATACTTAATCCTAAGGTAGCAAAAAAAAAAAAAAACCTTTTCCTCCCTTACAATTTTCACAAGGAAGGGCAAACAAGCAATTTTTTTTTAGGCCTAATCGTGATATCGTCAGTGACATTTTAGATTGGATGATATCATCTTCATTATAACACACCATTGATATCATCTTATGAACAATGTCACAGGGAATTCAAGATTTTTAACCTATTTTTCAAAAACAAATTAAGTTATTTCTTCCCTAAATGCAAAATAAATTAGGATTTCTAAGATAGTACTACAAAATAATGGAACTTAATTTGGTAATCATCAAAATAAAGTTTAACATGATAATATTTACTATAAGATAAAATATTTATTATGTCGTGATATCACCACGCCTAATTGTGGCGATATGCAGATGGACAATATTGTTGTAGCCATACTTTATGGGCATTCATGGCAAAACAAGATTTAATGATACACTGTTCAGTATCGTGTAAGGTTATAATTATACTATACCTGTCCTCCATGCTTTTCGTCCCATCCTGCTACTATTATGCCAGCTAAAAGACTGTCTCTGTACTGGTAGCAGGTTTCTTTGAATAGATTGGCAGCTGTATGAACCTGTGCAGGTTCGTCTAGACAAGCACTGAAAGATAATGGGAAATGTGTGAGGAGGTGATGTAGCTACAGAAAATATTACATCATTCAAAAAGAGCATAAAATTATGAGCATAAAATATTCAAATTATGCTACTTACATATTCAATTATGTTACTTAAATTTTAAATCATGCTACTTACATATTGCATTATGTTAATTAGACATTAAATTAGGCAACTTACATATTAATTTATGCTACTTACATATTAAATTATGCTAATTACATATTAAATTATGCTAATTACATATCAAATTATGCTAAATTGGTATCAAATTATGCTACTTACATATTAATTTATGCTGCTTACATATTTAATTATGCTACTCACACTCATTGAGTGATAAGAAACAACTGAAATCCGACCACTTGTGACATTACATCTTTACATTGCTCAAATTTCCAATATGTATTTTAATGGCTTCAAAATCATTAGATATGTCAGGAAAGAAGCAAAACAAAGAACTTTAACCACCTGAAGAAATCTAATTAGTACAAGTATCATCTTTTTTCTTTCTTTTTTTTTTAATACATCAACAATTAATTGTTGAGAAAGTGAGGAATGAGGGTGCCAACCTTCTACAGCAGATGTTTTAAAACTGTCTTTTAAAGTCCTAAAACAGTCTTTTGAAGTCCTGAAACAGTCTTTTGAAGTCCTAAAAACAGTATTTTGAGTCCTAAAAACAGTCTTTTGAAGTCCTGAAACAGTCTTTTGAAGTCCTAAAACAGTCTATTGAAGTCCTGAAACAGTCTTTTGAAGTCCTAAAAACAGTCTTTTGAAGTCCTAAAAACAGTCTTTTGAAGTCCTGAAACAGTCTTTTGAAGTCCTGAAACAGTCTATTGAAGTTCGAAACAGTCTTTTGAAGTCCTGAAACAGTCTTTTGAAGTCCTAAAAACAGTTTTTTGAAGTCCTAAAAACAGTCTTTTGAAGTCCTGAAACAGTCTTTTGAAGTCCTAAAAACATGTCTTTTGAAGTCCTAAAAACAGTCTTTTGAAGTCCTAAAAACAGTCTTTTGAAGTCCTAAAAACAGTCTTTTGAAGTCCTGAAACAGTCTGTTGAAGTCCTAAAAACAGTCTTTTGAAGTCCTAAAAACAGTCTTTTGAAGTCCTGAAACAGTCTTTTGAAGTCCTAAAAACAGTCTTGAAGTCCTAAAAACAGTCTTTTGAAGTCCTAAAAACAGTCTTTTGAAGTCCTAAAAACAGTCTTTTGAAGTCCTGAAACAGTCTGTTGAAGTCCTAAAAACAGTCTGTTGAAGTCCTAAAAACAGTCTTTTGAAGTCCTAAAAACAGTCTTTTGAAGTCCTGAAACAGTATTTTGAAGTCCTAAAACAGTCTTTTGAAGTCTTAAAACAGTCTTTTAAAGTCCTAAATACCAGTCTTTTAAAGTCCTAAAACAGTCTTTTGAAGTCCTAAAACAGTCTTTTGAAGTCCTAAAACAGTCTTTTAAAGTCCTAAAACAGTCTTTTGAAGTCACTCTTTCAAGTATAACATGAGCTTGCTTGACAACTGAATTTATTGCATGTCCAAACTGTGTCCACCACCAGAAATTATATCCTCAAGAAACAACATGAAAGACATTTCTTTTAAGTGTAAATGATGCTTAATAAAAGTAACTTGAATCCCATTCACTCTTGACTTTATTTTGTAAAAGTAGAAAGAAAAAAAGAAACACAAAACATATCTTAATTACTAACCTGTGAAAATCTAAGTGGTATGACACAATATCCGCGACAGCCTGGGTATCTGCGGCAGATCCTGAGCGACAGCAATAAATTCGGTCATGAACTTTTGTGAGTTTGTCTGTGACTCTGTTGCCGATGTAGGACCTGGGAATAAAAGTTAAAGTAATATAACAAATCAAATAATCAATGTAAATTCAAAAATAAGGAAGCGGAAGTGAAGTCATGGCTGGGTTAATACAAGATAAAGAAAACGTTTAATTACCTCTGTCAATGAAGTTGGATAGAGGTTATCTTTTCGTCTCTGTTTGTTTGTTTGTTTGTTTGTTTGTTTGTCATCAAGATATCTCAATAATTAATGGTAGGATTTTGATTAAATTTGGAATTGTGCACAGAATTGGAGCTAACTACCCACTCAGGCAAACCATTACCATTCCATTCATTAACAACTCATTGCAAAAAGCTAAACCGCCGAATATCTATCTGTGAGAACTCTTTGGTCAACTTCACACTGTTACCACATGTCACATGAGTATTAGCTGAAACATGCAAGAAATAACAGGAAGTCAAAGCATCACTACCAGATAGGAATTTAAAAACCTAAATCATATTGCCACATACTCTTCTCAACTCAAGTGTGGTCAAACCAAGGATTTGCAACTTAGATTCATAAGAGAGATTTCTTACTTTGGGAACAAGTCTAGTGGCTCTTTGCTAAACCTGCTCCACAATGAACTTATCCTTTTCATAAAAAAGAATCCAAGCCTGAATAGCATACTCAAGATGAGGCCTGACTAACTGCTTATACAAATCAAGAACAACCTCTCTACCAAGAAAACAACAATTTCTTCTAATCAAACCAAGTATCCTATTTGCACTTGCAGCTGCTAAAGCACACTGTTTAGCAGGCTTCAGATTGCTAGTAATGACAACACCTAGATCCCTTTCTTGATCAACACAATCAAGATTTGAACCATTCATGCAGTAATCAAAAGCCAAATTGATCTGACCAAAATGAATAAACTTTGCATTTATCAACATTGAATGACATCTGCCACATTTGGGACCAAGAAACTAACTAATCCAGATGAGTTTGCAAAAGTGAAGAATCACTAGCATCATCAACAATCCTGTACAGCTTAGTGTCATCAGCAAATCACACTGATCCTACAGTCACTCACCCTGATGTTGTCCTAGAATCCGCTCCGACAATAACACCTCCATCGAACTCCACAGCCATAATTGTTGTCTGTATAGAAGAAATCAAACGAACGTCAAAATTAACATCATTTAGTCATTAAAAACACAAATGAGTACGTGCTATAATATGGTGACTAGAGCTGTGAACGTTTAGGGATTTTAGTAAACGTGTACACGCCAAAAAAAGCGAGTGTGTATCGTTTACACGAGTTTAGTGCCGTAATTTTCGGAAATACACCAAAATTGCTTTAAAACTACGAGGCGAAGTAAAAAAATCGCGCAACCAGTATGGCAAAAGTAGTGACTGCATTGTTCAAATAGACGCTGAGTTTTGCTTTCCAAATCGTAAAAAGTTTACTTCTACAGTACAAATCATCATTTTTATGGAAAATATGCATGGAAATTCAGTTTAGAATGAACAGATAACTTCCTTTCAATGTCATTTAAATTCATCATCGCGTTACTTTTTTGTCCTATTCGCTACGGCTTTCAAAGTTCTGTGAAAATCTTGCATACTGAGGCCTAAGATATACCTCGCCGTAAAATATTTCAAAACTACGCCATCACCACCAGGAAGTTTTGAAATATCAGTCCTGTGGAAAAATGGCTGCCATCTTTGCGAAGCATGCAGAATTTCAGCTTTGCTAAAACCTTTTTCTGTTTATTTATTATGCAATATTTTTTCTTTCTTGCAAAATTTATTTGACTCATAAGGTAATATTTACATGTAAATGTACTGATTGTCACGATTCAAGTGTTTTTTGGTCGATGAAACGGGCCTTGATTGCGTGGGATTTAAAGCCTTATGGCCTAACGTTAGGCCTATTGTTAGTTTCACTGTTTACTGTTGCACATTCACGGTGCATTTTACAAGTTAGATTACTCAGATTTCGGCTAAATCAAAGTGCATAATATCCCCATTCATTGGTGATTACTGCGCATTTGTGATTCGCACATTTAAAAAGGATTATGCTAATCGGGTTTACAGTTTGTAAAAAATCATGGATTGGAATTTTGTCAGCCGAATGTGTGTGTGATTTGAATCATGAATATTGATTTTCAACGGCAAGACACTAGGCCTATAATATATAAAAAACGATTACTCGCAATGAAGTATTTAGTAAACGTTTACAAGATTTGCGAGCGTGTAGCGTGTACACGCTAAACGGTCACAGCTCTAATGGTGACACTCACAATTTACTCTCGTTTTCCTCTTTAATTTCACAATCCACCATTCAATTCTTACTTTCATGTTGTCACCTGTACAGAATTATTTATAAGTTGTGTTGTTACTGTGAAACAAGTGCAAGGTAAACGACTATTTGATAAGTTTATGAAATATGTGTTTCCAGAAAGAAAGAGAAAAACAGGTAAACATGTAGCAACAAGAGGCCACTCCATAAGAATCCGTCCATGTAATGTTAAGCTTGATGTGCGTGAGTTTTCTTTTTCTCGAGAGATTGGAGAACATGGAATCAGCTCCCAGCTGTGTCAGCGCCGTCTCTACTTGCGTTAAAAAAATGCATACGGTAGATGAATGTGGGATATTATGGGCCAATAGGCCCCCTTTCCCATAGAGCTACATTCAGGTTCATGGATGTGACCATCAAGGTAAATCAAGGTAAATAATGTGTGACAGTCGTATTTTGTCATTTTTAGCGTCTTGTTTCTATTACAAATTAAAGAGGAAACAATCAATGTTATAGAGAAATTTCAAGACAAGATCACATGACTGAATGTGACCTGATATTAGTTGTTTTATATCCTTGCACAAATAATTTTTTGCCATTTTAAACTAAAAAGGATATTCCCATGGTTTTATTGTAAAAAAATTATTTAAAAGAGCATACTTTTAGAGCCAAATTAGCACAAAAATCAGGTTAATATCATATTCCGTTCAGGAGATATAGATTTTTAAAGATTTCCCAAGTGCATTTTAAAGTTTTTGTACAGTATGATGAATTCGTGTTTGATGTCATAGAGGAAATTTTATTGCAAATGTTTATGTATTTCTTTGAATGTTAATTGGTTGTTTCTGTATGGTTAAGAAACAATTTTTCAAAAGTTTTTGAAGGTATATTTGGCAATTTATACAAATACCAAACTTTCATCAATTTATTTTTCTAGCAGGTTTTACTAATAAAAGAGGATGATAGATTTTAATAAAATACATCAACTTTATGGGAGAATGTGTTGCTGTGATGTCATACTGAGCCTTTTCTTATTTATCTATAGGCATTTTTTGTGAGCCTTAAAATTTGAATATCTCCTGGTAGCAATAACATGTCAACATGATTTTTGTACTAAATTGTTTCTAAAATTCTTCTCGGTCTTATGAAAAGTTACGCAAAAAACATAGAAATATTCCTTTAAATACATAATTTAATTTCAATTCCATAATTTTTCACTCTGAAATTGTCAGCAACAATTTCGATTGCAACATTTGCAAATGATTTTTGTTTGTTTATTCAGGAATAAACACAACACAGTGTGATTGTGCATTTAATATAGTTCTTCTCCTATTTTAACAAACACCTTGAAGAACACCAAAAATTGATGTGGAACAACTGGATGCAAGACACAAACAAAAATGAGCACTGAATGAAGCAGAAACAAGTTCCCACTCCTTCACTACAACTATGCCTGCAGACAACAGACAAGTTCCCTACAAATTAAGGTTGTGACGGTTAGCATTTTTTCATAAACGTACAGCCGTCACCATTACCGTCGGTTAACCGTTCAACCGTAAGTGATGACGTAATTATCCAGTGACATAATATTCTATACTGTTTATGTGCGTAATCACTCACATCATGCATGTATCAGTCATTCCTCATGCAATCTTGCAAAGCCTACTGCCATTTTGGGGATGGATTGCATTTCCATGTTGGGGTAAATATTATAAATGAGAGTGGTAAATTTATACCCTAACTGATAAGTACAAGACGAAAGTTCATGGAAAATAAATGGTACTAATGGAAAGGGAATGCAGATGCACACCTCCAGGGTTCAATCACTTTTATTGTCTTCAAGAGAATAAAAAAAAAAAAAAAAATCACAATACTGCACACTAACAAACCTAGTTTTTTATTGAAGAAAATATGTAAGGAACATACTGTAAGCAATCCTGCAAAATGATTTTAAACAAAACTTTATTTTCAATAATCCTGATAATAATCCAAGCACTGTCAACGAAGTTAAGCAGTTAAGTAGGCCAAAACCGCCATAAAATATACTGCACATGTTCACACACACAGCAAGTCCACAATACCTCGCCAAGACATGCGCAGTTCGGATTTAACATGGAATTCCCCTGAAATATTGAGTGGCCCACTCAATGATTCTTCCACGTGGAATGTAAAAAAACTTAGTACAGTATCCCCATGACCTTATGAGCTACAGCGTGGCTGTGAGCGAAAGATGCACGTGGGCCGGTCAGCGGTTGGGTGATATGTACTGTGATTCGATAGTGAATGGATATGGGTATGGGCGGAAATTTCTTGTGTGTGTAGTTGATGAGTTATGTTAATGAGCGCTAGCCTGGGCCTAGCTATTGTCACAACCTAAGTACATGTATGTTATCACTGGGACATTTGTTTCGTGTACGTAGGTTGTTACAGATACTGTTTCCAATTCAAGTCACACTTAAGCAAAATGTATTTTTCAAAAAGCGATAACTTCACTTTCTCTGCGCAGTCTGGTGAGATTTCACCCGCTTCATTTGAATATCTGAAAAAAATGTTTATTAGTTGCCTTTTAACAGAAGAATTTTATGCCAAAGTTAAATCCACCGACAGTTTGTTGGTTACCATGTTTCAAAACTTTTGTCAAGTTTCACGCCTGCGCATTTGTACTCAGGGCTTCTTCATTGTACTAACGGGTGGAAAAAACTTCTATGTGCGGGATCTATGTGTAGTCTTTGAAATCAGTAAATAACTATTCAACCTTTTTCTGTTTTTAAGCTTTTTTAACGAAAGTGAACGATTAGTTGCATTTTTTTTTGCCTAATTCAAATTATTCTTCTACTTGTATGTCTATGATCTAAAAGATAATTTAAAATGGACCACGTATAGAAATTGCAAACGTCATTGCAATTATCAGGCGCTAGTCACATGACTATCAATTTTCAACTTTGACATCTTCAAACAAACTTAATGCTGTAGAGTGCGATGAACGGACAGAGAAAGTGTGCCAAGAATCATCTGATTTTGCCTAGGCTGGATCATATTTTGTCCAATTTTTGTTCACTGGAATGTACAGTAGAAAAGAAGTTGGAGGCTGTTTGAGTGCAAAGCTGGACACGCAAAAGACAGGTAATTTGAAAGAGAGTTTCAGCCCAAAAAACATTTTAGAGCATTGTAACTCAGTTAGAATAAAATGTATAACGTCGCTGCCTATAATGGGACTTGAATAACTCCGTTAGGCCTTAAATCAGAAACGACAGCAATCAGTAAACAACAGCCAACAAGAAAAAAAAACAGATAAGTGGGGAAGTAAAATGCCTGGAACAGAGTATATAAGGAATAACTAGGCTGGGCCTTCCTTATAAGCGCAAGCTAGCTGCTTTCCATCCAATCCCAGGTACCGTGAAAATGTTTATGTACATGGACCCCGGGTGAAATGGGAAGGCAATAACTTAGTGGATAAAGATTGATAAGAGAACAAAAAGGTTGGTTAGCCTAGATGGTTTCATTAATTTATTCAAACTTTACAAAACAACATAAAATTGAAATAACATTCGTTTACACGGAGCAGGATTTCTGAAATGGATAATAATAAAGAACAAATGGGTGGGTAAACGTTTAACCGTCACAACCTTACTACAAATAAATCGCTTAATTATTACCAAATAAATAAGATTAATAAGACTTCTGTCCCCTCAAAAACACAAATCACAATGCCGCCACTAACGTTAGTAATAGCAATAGTATTAGTAGTACCAACTACGACTTCACCTTCAACTTCAAGTTCATGGAAGGGGTATACCTTCGGAAGTGCATTGGATTCTGCAGTTTAATAGGCCTAACATTAGGCCTAACTTTACTCCAAAGCGAAGGAACATGTAGCCTAGGTTACGGAATATTGTTCTCTATTTTTTTTTTACTTAGGTCTAGGGCCCAGGGGCACTACTGTTCTGCCTTTTTTTAGAATGTAAATTCTCTGGTTCTGGTGTGAGTTGATGTATTATGAGGCAAAGATTGAAACAATGCAAATTTTACTTTGTAGGTCGTTAAAGGCCTATCAAGATTTCAAGTTTTACTAATTTAACTTATGCGTTACGCTGGCCTACAACTACAAAAGCCTAACGTTACACTACTTACGCTTATTTCAAGGTTAGTAAAGAAATGACTTAGCAATTTCACTACTTATCTCAGACAATTTAGGCATTACGTCCGTCAGTTTGATTGTTTAAAGTAAAAATTCAAATGAAATAATTAATACACATACTCCTGTCGATTCTTCAGTTGTCAGCCATTCTGGTAGTTGAGAATTCACATCACACTTCCAAGGCGAACTGAGACACTTTTTAGCCGTGGGGAGCGCCATCTTTGTTTTCTCTTTAGATGTCGTAAAATATGCAAAAAGTACTGGAAGTGAACAGAATGCTGGGTAAATTTCAACGATGGCGTCTTCTGAAGGTAAGGCTTACACCTCAAATTTAGCTCAATTTATGTTCATTATTTTAGAGACGCAATGTTGTAAGTGTATAAAAGATTGAAGAAAACTATTAGATGTATGATATTATATTTTAGTTAGTGAAATATTGGATTGATTTTTGGTATTCTTTGAACGAGGGGAAGTGTACAGGCTCGTTCACAGTGGTTGTAAATGAGCCGCATGTAAATGTTATATTATTGTACACTGCTTAACTGTATAGCACTGCGCTGCGCATAGGCTCGGCATGTAAAAATGTTCTTCCTGTGTCGAGTATGCATTGGTAGTGTTAGAATTTCCATTGATACAATGATAGTGTTAATTAATATTTTATACAATTTTAAAATTTAATTACAGAATGCAAATGATTATTCATATTTCTGTTGATAAAATTATTGGTTCCCTTTTTTCACTGCATTTTATTTTGATGAAAATTACCAAGTTTTTGACAGATGAAATCATTTGGGAAGGGGTGAAAATATTGTTTGAAACTTTTAGGGAGCCTAAATAAATTGTTTACAAATACCATTAATTCTTGATTAAATTTACAAGAAAAAAAAGGTCATTGTATTGAGTTAGGCCAATAAATGAGTGTAAGTTAATTTTTGAATTTTCTAGTTTTATTTCCCAATTGTTTTACAAATTGCAGTTCTTTGCAAATTTCAGTTAGGCCTACTGTAACTTCAATTAGGCCTAATATGATATTTTAAAGCATTACATTGTAAGTTGTTAGATATAATAGTTTGCATGCTACAAATTTGAAAGTTATGATTAAGAAGACAGGGCGGCCTGCAATTTATTGGAAAGGGCCGGAGGGTGGAGGCTGGGGAAAAGGGAGGAAGGGGGGGAGGGGGGGGGGGGCGTAAGTTTTTCCCATTTTTCACCAGAATTTTACAAACAATACAGGTTTTGAAAAACAATGTCTCTCCACTTTGTGGAGGAAAAGTGTGGCCACATGCCCCTCCCCCCCCCCCTTCCCATCCCCACTTTTTTAACTAAAATATTATGTTTCCATAGGGAAACAGAAGATTTAAGATTTTAACCAGAAAATATGACCCAGAAGTGTCAAACTTTATACAACTCAAAAGGGGATTCATCGACTAGGGGACATAAGTATAAGATCTTTAAAATCCACCCACGGCTAAACATCAGGAAATACTCTTTTGTGCACTGCTCAGTTAACATATGGAATAGTTTACCAGTTTACCAAATTTAGTTGTAACTTCTACAGTAAGTCAATACCCACATTTAAGGCAAGACATTGGAAAAACCAGCCCTTATACTAAGATTACAAAGAATGCATCCAGATTAACCCAACTAGACAAGATAATTCATCATAAATACAAGCTTGAGCTGACAGAAGAGGATCCTGGGGAATCCTAAAGTCAGAAGAAGATCTGTGAGTATCCGTGAGTGCGAGTAAAATGACAAAATATAGAGTTTATAGCTAAAAAACGATTACATTTTAATTTTTGAATTTTGTTGCAAGTTTATTTCCCCAATTGTTTTAAATTTCTTTGCATTATAAATGTATGCTGTACTGTATACTGTAACTTTTAATTGTTAGAATACTTGTTTGCATTCAACAAAACGATTGAAGTGATAGGCATATAGCATAGCAAGGTTTAACGTCCCCGAAAGCATCCAGTGTTGGACATTATATCAAGATGGCCACTGCCTTTGATATCCAGTTGTAAACTTACTGGTTGCAGACCACCGGGATAGGAACCTGGGACATGCGGATGAGCACTAACCAATACACCACTGAGGTCTATAAATAAAATAATATATAGGGCACTATATGAAAGTGAGAGTAATGTGAATTGAACAATGAAAAGAGTTTGAATATCTTACCCAGAGGTGCAATTGTGCAAAACTTGAAAAGGTGGCTCTGATTCAGTGAGCTAAGGGCCATAGCTAGGGGGTCAATGTTTATAATTAAAAAGGCCCATCTTTTGCCAGAAAATATTAAAGAGTAAAGAAATAATAACTGAAAAAATCATGTTGAAAAAATCTTCCACTCGATGTATAGTAGGTGACTTCCAGTGACATGCACTCATAAAACTTCAAGTTCAAGTTGAAGGAAACTGATTTCATAAAAACAGTACATATTGTATGGAACAGAATTCAACAGATGACTGACAGAGGGGACAAAATGATAAATAAAAAATTGTTGTAGACAACACAAAAAAATGTCATGGATGTGATGGCACCGTATGGCAAGTGGAGTGTGTTAAAAAAATCTGGTAATCATTTGTAAGTTGTAATTTATTCTGTCTGCTTGAGGCCTTTGGCACATACATAATAACAACATATTGACACACATCAATTGAGAGGAGAATTGTGAAACAAAGAAAGATATACAAGATTCTTATTCTTTATGACAATCGCTTCTAAAGGGATGTTGAGCTAAAAATCACCCATGATGGTACCCCCATTCAACCAGAAATAGAAAATGTGAAAATTCATCTGGCATCAGGGCTATTCTGTAGCACACTTCTTTATATCTACTCAAGTTAAATACTATCAGCAGGCCCGTAGGTAGGAATTTGAAAGGGGGGTTGTTTTTCACATGAATGGGAAAACAAATCTTGAAATTCCAGGTGTTTATTATATTTTAGATTTTAAAAGGGCACTTTCTTAACAAAAGGGGTTCAGGAATTTGAAAGCAGGGTTCGGTTTTTTTGTATAAAAGGGCAACAAACCTTGAAATGCTTGGTTATTATATTTTTAGATTTCAAAAGGGCACTTTTTCAACAAAAGGGGGTTTGTTCACTCGGACACCCCCTCCCCCTTACCTTTATGGCTACAGGACTGATCAGAGATTGCTTCATGTTTCAACTCTTCTGAGATAATATACTGTAAAAATACTGTATATTTTAGACTTTATTAACCTTCATTCACATGCACACCTACACCCATGTGTTTTTTTTTTATTATTCCTATCACCAAATCTCTGTGATATTGCTTGCACACTTAATGTTAACCTCTGCTTGCTTTTGTTTGCTGTTAAAGGAGACATAAAGTCTGATATAATCCTTATTTCATATGATAGAGGATTAAAATCTAAACCAATTACCAAAAAACAGCAAGTCAAAATCTCATTCCTATCTCAAGTTATCTTATCTTTAAAGTCAACACATGGAGGCTGCCATTTTGCTCAATTCTGTATCGAAATCTTGTGAATGATGACATTATTTCTCCAACATAAACCAAGGAATGTAATGTATTTCTTTATAACTTTATATTATGTTTTTATTGCAAAATTATTTGTTACAAAATTTTAATAGCATGTTTTGACATTTTCATGTGTACACAAAAATGCTTTTGACCCTTGCAAAAAGGAAAACAATTTTGCATGAGCTAGAAAACTTGAGATAAATTATAAAGAAATACAAAGCATTTCAACATCCTGCTTGGCTAATGACATCATAATTTGCATGTTTTGAAATCAAAATGACAGCTCCCATGGTACTATTTAGTAGTGGCATTAAAGTTTTAATAATTAAAAAAAATGTGTTAGATTTCTTAGGGAGTTTTGAAACTTGGTGAGAAGATTTGTTATTTTTAATTCTATCATATGAAATAAGGATTATGTTAGACTTTATTTCTCATATAACAAAACCAAAATACTCATTTAAAGCAACTTACTTGCCATATTGATGATCGGGAATACAAATTGTAACTATTTGTTCGGTTCTGCCATCTTTGCCTCGTACCGGCACATATAAAACATTCATACAGTAGGCCTACCTGCAGCGAACTAGCTAATTTTGTATTACTGTTCACTTGAAAAAGATTTGTTTGTTAACCCTCATGCATATTCAAAATGTACTTTCTTATTAAACAAAAATCATGTGACTAGCTCAACCAGATTGACAAGATTGTAGATAGACAGACTGTAATTGTGGGGAGAATTGCAATATTGATATTAGAGGGCAAAGTGCGGGACATGGGACCATCCTTTTTCCCACAAAGTAGGAAGACAGTTTTTTCACATTCAAATGTTTTTTTCTTTAAATTCTGACAATTCCCTTGTGTCCCCCAGGAATTACTGCCCTGTTAAGAGGGGAAGATTATGCCTATCCAATTTATATCCTCAAACAAAAAATATATAGAACTTCATATTTTGGAATTTTGTAGCTTTAAATCTGGGTCTTAATATCCAAAAAGCATTTCTAGACAACAAAAGAAAGAGAGAATTGGTCAGCTTGATTTGTCAACAAAATTTGATTTGCAAATTTAGCTGCAGCATACAAAATTGCATTATTGAAATGATTCCCTCCCAAAAAATTACCTTGATTCCCCCTTCCCCCCCCACTCCCTCCCTCCAAATTACCTTGATTCCCCAAATAACCTTTAATTCCACCCATAATTACTTATCTTGATTCCCTCTCCCTCATATCTAGAACAAGATTCCTTGATCACATGTTCTCTTTTCTATTTCTTTGTGGATTTCAGATGCTGAAGCTCATGTGAAGGTCCTTGCAAAGCATGCACTTTCCCAGGGCCATCGCTATGGACCTTTCAAAGGACGACTTATCACGCTCTCGGACTGGGACGAGGAAATTCAAATGGGAGCAATCAAGGTAGAAAAAATGCTGATGAATTCGGGTTTTTATATGTGAAAAGAGTTCAGTGGCATAGCCATCATCACAATTATAGGAGCTCGCAATCTCAGGTAGTGTGGGTGGGAAGCAGTATAGGGGCCAGGATTTTGGTCATGGGGAGGGGGGGGAAAGAGAGGAGCAATTTTGTCTCAGTTTGTCTCCTATAAATAGGTCAAAATATGTCACTTTACAAAAATTTCTGGGGTCAAGTGAGGGGGGGCAAAGTGACCCATAGTGCTGCCACTGGTGGGAAGCAAAGATGCCAGGATCATATCCAGGACATTTCTCGGAGGAGTGGGGTAGGGGGTGGCACAAGCATTTTCATAGAGGGTACTTGGGCAGATTCTGCATATGCTCTTATATATATATTTCATTTGTTTTTACAAATCGCCTTCCTCACCTCCCCTTTAGAGGCAATGAAGATACTTTTGCAAGGGGAATGAACCCCTTGTGCCCCTGCCTTTACCCCGTGCTTGCTATAAGGCTGACTAGTAGTGATAAACATTTGTTAGATATGCATTTGGGAATTTAGGTGGGGGTAATTATAATTGAAAAATGGGCCATTGCTCTACTGTCCCCATTCCTTTACTTCTTTTGCCAAGATTTGTTAATACATTAAGCTCTGTATTGTCCTTATTCCTTATTCAGGTGCTACTGATGAGGAAAATGTTGTCGGATACCGCTTTGAGAGCAATGACTTCACAATTCCAATGTGGCTGCGGTTCATCAAGCCTGCCACAAAAATTGAAGACCAGACCATCACCCTAGTTCAGCTGGGTTACAAATATTTCTTTGAGGTACCTCTCTTAACTTATTTAAGAATATAGCATCTATGCCCTTAGTAGAGTTTAGTCTGAGGGAAAGGGGGCATCTATGCCCTTAGTAGGGTTTAGTCTGAGGGAAAGGGGGCCATTACTTTTTATTGGAGGTTTTCACCAGTGTTGTAAGTCTCGAGACCTGGTCTCTGTCTCAAGACCATATTGAGACCTATCGAAACCCCATCTCATTTTTTTTTTTTTTTTTTTTTATCTTGGTCTCGGATAAAAGGTCTCAAGAACTCACAAATTTAGGGGAAAAATTAAATGCACTATTTTCAGCTGCAAGACACTCTAAAAGTCTGTTGATGGGTATGTTGCTGGTTATGAGTTGGGGAATGGGAATGATATCTTTGTAATAGTATACTGCACCTCAGCAGTAGCTTGAAAATGATTACAATTAAGAAATCATATCTCACTATTACTTGAGATTTGATAAAAGCAATGGTTTTATTACTGTATAACTTGCTTTCAAGTGAAGAAAACTCATTTTTGCTTAGTTTCTTTTTTGGAAATTATGCATTTAATATAAGATCCACTGTTTACATTATTCTAAAGATAAGAAATTAAGAAATGATTTTGAAATGTTTTCAACTCCTGATATAAAATTGACATATGCCATACTGTCCAAATATATCAAGCTTTTTGTTTACCCTACAATCACCGACAAAATTATTTGGCACTTTTTCTTCTCCCTACTTTACCTCTTTAATGTTGGTAAAAAGTTGAGAATAAAGTGAGCCTCTTCATTTTTAAAGAGGTAATCATGCCAACATTGAAGGGAGGGAGAAAGCTGCCAAGTATTTTGTCGCTGATTGTTTGAGTTTCAAATAGAAAAACATAGAATATCAAGAGGTGTAAGTGATGGTTATATGTGTTTTTATTTATTTGGTTATTTATGGGATCATGCGGGTTGAAGATATGCAATATGAAGATATTTTGTTCAGTCTGATAAGGAACAAAAAGCATACAATATCTTATAGGCTGGTTGGGGCAAAGGTAGGTGAGGGAGGGGAATAGTAGAGCAGATTCCTTCTTTGAATGAAACCTTGTGTTTTGTCGATGAATTTCCAACTTTTTCATACTGTAGGTGACTAAGGATATCGTGGTGGGAACGGAGCATTTCATTTATGGACGCAAGAATGAAACACCTCCATCAGAAGTTGCCGCAGATGGTACTCCCATTTACAAACGAAGAGGGCGCCCAAAGAAAAAGAAGCTGACACCCGAAGAGCAGGCAGCCAAAGGATGCAGAAGAAGCGCAGAAGAAAACGGAACAGGAGTTGGTGAGTTTTTCAAATTTTCATTTGGAATATTGCACCTTGTGTTACATTCAGAGGCATAGGAAGCGAGGGCGTGAACTGTACTCCCCTCCCCCTGCCCCCGAGCAGATTCCATCTTCCTGATTACATGCTTTCTGCCCGGATTGGGAGGTAAAATTTGAAAATTATTAACATAAAATTGAAAAATGCGGTAAAATTATTTGATATTTTGTTACAATTTCCCGAAAACTGGCCAAAATTTCCGAAAAATTGGCAAAAAGTTCTCAAAATTGGCCAAAATTTACCGATAATTGGCTGAATTTTCCCGAAAACTGGCCACAAATTCCCAAAACTGGCTAAAAATTTATCGAAAATGAAGGAAATGTTCAGAATATGAAGGAATTATCCCAGAAATTGAAGGGGATTTCCTGATTAGCAGCAACTTTATGGAAATTTGCAATTTTTCCACTTGTCACTGGAATTTTTTTATTTTTTTTTTATTCCCATGAGAGGTAACCCTCTTATGCCCCTGGTTACATTGTCATAGCAAAATCCCACCTCCAGTCTATGAGTCTTTCCACCAAATTTGAATATAAAAAAAACCTGTGTATGACCATTGCTTGTAACAATTCTAATCATAGTCTGAACTAAAGGAAAGAAATTTGAAATAATAAAATATAAATTTTCTTTGTGCATGTACTGAACAAAGGTGCATTTTGAAGAATGATTAACTGTTGAAAGGTTTGGGTAGGCAGAGGGTGAATTCTATAAAAAAAAATCATCAAGGGGGGTCTGATTCAGCACTGATGAATCTAGGAAAGTCCATAGTCATAAAAATATAAATTGTACTGTACAAAGGTGTGTTTGGACGGATGATTAAAGGAATATTCCCATGAATTTTCCTTTTCATATGTGTAATAGAGGACTATGAAAGAAACAATCTTAGGAGTTATTGCATTTCAAAGATTTTCTGAGTGTATTGGAAAGTGACCTCACAGTGTACAGTGTGATGTCATAAAGGCAGATCCAAGACAATTTTTGTGTATTTCTTTGAAATTAAATTGCCTCTTCCTAAATTACTGGAAGCAGTTTTTGTTTATTTATTGAGATGGTGTATAACATACACTTTATAAGAACATGCTTTGCCCATCTGCTCATGAACCTTACACTCTAGTTAAAAGAAAATCATGTCTTGTTTTATAGAAATACACAAGAATTAACCTGACAGCTTTTTCAATTAATCACCTCATAAATTTGCCTAGCAACAAAATCTGCGTCACCAAGTGGGGAAAACATCCTATGCGTTACTGGTACAGTACAGCTAGGTAGCGGCGCTCGCTCATGTAGTCAATGCAACTTACTGTACAAAACAAATTTCTGCACACACAGACTGAATGACGGCAAAATGGTGAACAAAGATTGCACTTACGAGCCCACTGCAGGCTTGTAGATCTGATTGCTGTTACCCAGAACAGTAAGCAAATTAAATTTTGTTTATTCCATTTGCTAAAAACTCTAAAGATCCAGAGAAGTGCCATAAATGGATCAAAGCCTCACGAACATCTAAATGTCAATGCATTGGTAATACATGATACTGTGGATTTGAGGTTTGTTTAGGTAACGCGTTGCTATGGTGGGTGTGGCTTATTTCGTAACTCAGAGACGTTAATTGTTTTGGGTCTGCATTGATGACATTACATTTTTACTGTAAGGTCACTTTTCAACAAACTCGCACAATCTTTGAAATGCAATAACTCTAAAACGGGAAAAGATATCAACATGATTTTTACACCACATTGTATCTTTCCTAGTCCTTTATCATATATAGGAAAATGAAAATTCCCGTGAATATTCCTTTAACTGTCGAAAAGTTGAGGTAGGGTGAATTCTAAAAAGAAATCATCAAGGGGCTCTAATTTAGCAGTGATTGATCTAGGGGGAGGTACATGATCAAAATGTCCATAGTGAAATTTGTTATCATTTACCAGAAAATATTGAAAAGCTAAACAAAATGAAAATCAATATTTGCATGGGAAATGCATGTTTTTACACCTCTCTATGCCTTCCAAGGGAAATTTTTGAGGTACAGTAGCCTTCATTTTAGGCCCACAGGAATCCCCTGATTTTCGTAAAATTTAACAAGGTAGGACTGATTAAGCAGTGATGAATCTAAGGAAAGGGAAAAAAATGTTCAATCTTTTACTAGAAAAGATTGAGAAGCAAAAAGAAAAGCAAAAATAATGATAAATTACCCCCTCCATACCCCCTGGGGGTGAGGCACATCCTCCGTATCTCCTGCTCTGTGACCAGTGACACCCACATATCCATTGCTTTAATAACAGACCAAAGAGAAAGAAGAATTGGAGGTAGAGATTGGCATTCGTGGACGAGCAAGGAAGTGCGTCATTTGCAGCAAAAGGTTCACGTCGTCAGCAACGTTCATGAAACACCGACAGATGTGCGGATCCATCCAACCAAAACATATCTATGCAGATGTGGAGAATAGCGCGGACGAAGTCGATGAGGAGGAAGAGGCCGAGGCAGAGAGGATTGATGAAGATTTTACGGAGGAGCATGTCATAGCACAACTGGACGATGAAAGGTATGATTCAAAATGTAGGTCAATGGCAGTGTTCACATTAGTGAGGGGGAAAGAGGGATTTCCCTTAATTTATTATAATTCCCTCTTAAATATATTACAAAGGGGGAAATTTCCTATTGCTTTAGCACATGACATGTAAATCTCAGCACAGATTAGTTGATCAAACCAATAATTCCCATTCAAATTTCAATTATTAGTGTGAAAAGTGGTCAATGGTCAATGAATGGGGTCAATGGTCAATGAATGGGGTCAATGGTCAATGAATGAATATTTCTAAAGATGTATTCTAGATATATTTAAAGATGTAAATTGCAAAATGGATTAAAAATAGGCTGTTTTTTAAATTAAAAAAATATATTTTCATGTTTTAAAATGATTGGTAGAGCAACGCTTTCCAACCAGAAGGTCATGGGTTCAATCGCTGATCAAATCATACCAAAGAAGTCAAAACATGGGACCTGCCACCCTCTACATTGGTGCTCATGATAAGCTGTAAAAATTGTTTGTTGTACAATTTACTCGTCATAGACAAATAAAAGAATGATTGTTTAAACCATTTTTTCAGTGCATAAATCTCCCTACTTCATTCACAGTGTCCCTAATGAAACGATAGAGCATGTAGACAGTGAACCCTCTACACCTGCATGGCCATCTGGGTTCAAGAGACCCAGGGGACGACCCAGGAAGGATGGCCGGCCTCCTCAGCCACGCCCATGGAAGAGAAAGAAAAGAAGGAAGCCACTGGGGCGACCTAGAAAGCGACCTCCATCAGATGAGGAAGAGAAACCAATAAAGGTGAGTAAGATCTTGGGGGAGATGAAGAATTTTGGAAAGAAGGGGTGGGGTCAACGGACTCTACAGGAGGTTAGTATGACCTTGGGAGGATCATTGGGCTTTAGAGGAGCACTCAAATAAAAAATAAATAAAAAAAACAATTTATTGTTATTACTGCGACATGTCGCCATATTGTATGTGTGTAACCTTTTAGTATGTTCCCAAAACCCTTTCTGACATCAAACCGCTTATCGCTTCCCTTGTTCGTTACTGCTGGCAAACCTCATGGGACTCCCAAATTGATAACAAACTCCACGTCATCCAGCCCACCATTCCGATCAAACCCACCTTTAACAACCTCTCTCATGTCGACAACGTTCATATTACCCGTCTTAGAATAGGTCACACTCATCTCACTCAATCCCACTTGTTGGCTCCCCCCAACCCCTCTGCAACAATTGCCACTGCACCCTCTCAGTCCATCACGTCCTCCTTGCTTGCCTCCTGTACAATCTTCCCAGAGCTTCCCTCGCTTCCCACAACTCAATTGCTGAGTTCTTCCAGAAAATCCCTCCAGATGAAATTATCTCCTTCTTTCATCATGCTTCCATCTACAACCATATTTAATTCTCCTCTTCCACCCCCTCTTTGTACTTTGTTTTTCTCACACATGCACCTCCTCTCTCGATCCCAGCTTTCTGACTATTACTTCTTGTATTTCTCTCAATCTCCCTTTGTTTTCTTTCCTTCCTACCTCTAGAATGATCTAACCTCTCAGGCACAATTTGACTCTCGTTGTCGTGGTGCTGTTAAGCATAAACATTGGATACAGGCCATATGTGGTACACAAATAAGCCATTGTCCATTTGTGTGCCCTATTATTTTTGGTGGTGATGTCATGCATATTACTAAGTGTGGGAGGGGGTTGTTTAATTTTTTTTTAATCTTGAAAAAGTGATAAATTTATAGCAACCATATGTCTGTTTGCATCATACTTGCATGTTATTTGTCAGTTATTGTGTACATGCTTATGTTGAAAACAGGTTTTATCACTAATATGCATGCCTTAATGTGAAAATGCTCCAAAAAAACTTGTAAACACATCGTACACATATCATATGTTGTACACATAGATTATGGTCGATATACTAGTATGTTACTTATTGTGTTGGTAGTGATGTCATGTAGGTGGGGCATTATGTAAAATTCTTTAAACAGTTATAAATATACAACCGTATGTATGCTTTGCATCATACTTGTAATGTTGTCAAATTTACTTATTGATATGTATGGCATGAGTATATGTTATTTAGCATATTGAATGATATGCAATGCCAGTCAGTATAAAACTTGAAAATCAACCAAGAATAAAAGAATGCATCTAAACGTTTAAGTTTTCTGGTTACATTATACAACCATTTGGTCCCCTTGTCTGTAAGCTTAAAGCTAAATTTGAGCCATTACGCACATAGAGCCAATGCTTAACCCCAGTTTCAATGGCGCAAGTGGATGAGAGTGCATGACGCCCCCTGGGTACGACGCCATTTCGTGAGATTAACTCCCCAGCAGTGCTGATCCCCAGTTTACAGCTGAGAGGACTGAAGCAAGTAAAGTGTCTTACTCAAGGAGACAATGCAGCGCTCACGACGGGAATTAAACCCTTTTCGAATACAAGCATAACTCTTTAACCGCTGAGCCAATGCACCTTCTTTTCTGTAAGCTACACTTCAATGGAATGACTTTTTTGGGGGTTTAGGGTTGGGGAAGGGGAAGTTCAGTGGTGATTTTCTGTTTTCCCTTAAGAACTACTTCTAGTTCTCCTTATGTTTGTATATGAATTCCTAGTATTATTAGAGTGTTAGAAATATTTACTAGAGGCTGTTATAAGATCTCTAGATTATCTCCACAAATTACTGAATATTGGATTTGGCTTTTAGAATTATAGGGTATCAAACGGAGATTCTGCGTCAAAGTGTAGCATGATAGTATGTCTTGGATATAAACATGACAGATGATTGTCACTGGTGCAGGCAGCCTTTCTGATTGGGGAATTGCCAAGGGGAGGAAATGCTTATATCCTAAAAAGTAATTTGTTTAAAATAACAATCCGTTTCACTGTTTTGAACTTCAGAGGCGAAACTTAAATAAAGAGGACCTTCAAACAAGGTTACAGCCTCAACATGTGGTAACGTTGCACGGTTTACCTGTACTAAGGAAAGTACTCATATTTAACGGTGCCGGTACCATGAAATAAAAAGTATCGCCAAGTACTGTTAGTGTCGGAACTTGCTAGAATAAGTTATTTAAGATACCTTAAAATCACTTAAAAAATGGCAAATAATCCATTTTTTGAGAAATATATATATGTGTATTTGAGTATGGTACGTCACCTAAAAATATCATAAGAACATGATATTTATGGAAAGCCATGGTCGCAAAAAATTGCCATTGCACCCTCACAATCCAACACGTTCTCCTTGCTTGCCCCCTTCCTGTACAACCTTCCCAGAGCTTCCCTCGCTCCCCACAACTCAATTGCTGAGTTTTTCAAAAAAAAACCTTCAGATAAAATTATCTCCTTCCTTCATCATGCTTCCCTCTACAACCATATTTAATTCTCCTCTTCCACCCGCTCTCTCTACTTTGTTTTTGTTTCAACCATGCATCTCTTCTCTTGATCACAGCTTTCTGACTTTTGGTTTTTGAATTTCTCTCATTCTTCCCCTGTTTCTTTTCCTTCCTACCTCTAGAATGATCTGACCTCTCAGGCACAATTTGACCCTTGTTGTCGTGGTGCTGTTAAGCCCTCATCAAACAAACAAACAAACTGTTTTTTTCAAACTTACTACAAAGAACTGTAATATATTGTCAAGATTGTCCCAAGTGGAAAAAAGCCAATTCAGTTTTTAAGAAAAAGCCAATTTAAGTTATAGGTAAAGCCAAACTGTATTCAAATGTAATTTCAATATACCAACCCTGGCCATGTACTGTAAGTTATATTTCATATTTGCAACTTTTGGGTAGTCACCTGTAAAAGTACTCGGTACTTCGGTATTACCGGTACCGTTCGGCAGTACAGTACTAGCAGTGGCGAAGCCAAAGGGTGGGCAGATGGGGCGATTGCCCTACCAATAATCGTCAATATTCGATTTTTATCGGCTTAAATCCTGTCGGTTTTATTTCTGTTATTTGCCCCAGCAATATGGAAATCCTGGCTACGCCACTGAGTACCAGTACCAAAAATTTTGAGTACTGTACAACCTTAACATGTGGACATTTTAGCATATTATTTAATGATTTTGTATTTGTTTACCTTGTTATTCTTTTTGGGGGGATTTGCACAACCCTTTTGAATGCCATAGCCATACCCATATTGTTGCATACCGTCAACTTTACATTCATTTGCGACTTTTGTCTGTTTTCCACCCTTACAGTTTCTCAAAGACGAATGCATTCCGATAGCAAAAGATCCAGAGAAGTACCCGTTCGAGTGTGCCCAGTGTGAAAGGGGCTTCTCCACCCAGTCATGGCTCGACTTTCACATGGAACAACATACCAATCTTGCCTTAGCGTATTTTGTCTGCAGCCAATGCGACGAGGCGTTTCGATTCCTCACGGCGTATAACACACATATGGAAGAGAAGCATAGCGATTTGGATCGAAGGGCGCGTGTGTTGTCCGAGAAGTTCCGTTGCGACATGTGTAAAAAGTCATTCCGTTCACCGATTCACCTTGAGAGACACAGAAGGAGAGCCAACCAAGAGAGTATGTTTGAGTCTTTTTGTTTTGTGTTTTCCATTCCAAGACTTGTCCCATTGCTAAGAATTTTTCTCAACAAGACAAAACCACAAATTTGGTGGATTAAATAATTTATAGAGCTCTTATTTCAATTAAATGCTGAACAACAAGCAACAAGTACTTCACGCCAGCCCTCTTTTCATTTGTCTCCGGATCAAGATCATGCTGTTGTTAAAGGAATATTTCCATGGAATTTCATTTTAATATATTTGATAGAGGAAAATAAAAGAAACAGATTGGTAAAGGGAAAAAAAAAACAAGTTAATATCTTATTCCTACAAGAAGTTATTGAATTTAAAAGATTTTTCTTGTTTGTATAAAAGAGATTTTTGGTCCGAGTCATTATTATGATGTCATCACAGCACTTCCTGTACTATTTTTTTTATGTATTTCTTTGAAAATTAATTTTATATTTTCTAAATGCATGGGACCATTTTCTTAAAAATTATTAAGAATAGTGTAGAATAAAATTTACAATGTTGTTTTCCAATCTGTTTGTGTAACTTATATTTGAATTATGAAAAATTGGTGATTAATTTTCAAAGAAATATATAAAGATTAGTACAGTGTGCTTTGGTGACATCTTTAAAGCTCAATAACTTCTTCTATGAATGAGATATCAACGAGGTTTGTTTACCAATCTGTTTTTTAATTTTTTTTCTATCACATATATTAAAAAGAAATTCCATGGGAATATTCCTTTAAACGAGCTCGACGATTGTCATGTGTTCTTATTTGAGTGCAAGCTCCTTGATTTTTCTAAATTCTGTGTGAAAGTGTTCCCTGTTGTCTTCTTCCCCCCCAGGAATTACAGCCCTGCGGTTAAGGTCTATGTATCAAACAATATCTTTAACACTTTATCCTCAATAGCAACTAACTGAGAAAGTTTCACTCATTTTGTTTTGTTTCAGCACCTTATCCTCAATAGCAACTAACTGGAAACTTTCACTCACTTTGTTTTGTTTCAGCACCTTATCCAAAAGGACCTGTCCAGATCAAATGTAAATTTTGTGTTAAAAGCTTTACTGGAGAATTTTCGCTAGAGAATCACACGGTGAAGAAACATCCTGAATTCAAGAGACACCAGTGTACAGAAAACAACTGCGAGCTTACATTTGACAGCAAAGGTACTGTATAGTAATATTGGCCATGAGTGGGATTTGCTTCCTGAAAGTGTGTGTGTGTGTGGGGAAGGGGGTGGTGGGGGAGTCAAAAGTATGTGGGGTCAAAAGTGGTGGGAGACGTCAAAAGTAGGGGAAGTCAAAAGTGGGGAGAAGTCAAAAAGTGGGGGGTTCACGCTAAGATGCAAAAAGATCACCATACAAAATATGCAATTTGGGGGAAAAGTGGGGGAGGGGGAAAGTACCCCCTTTTCCCCCTCAATTTCTGCCTGTGGTTCTTGCTCATTACATGAGTCCTGAGATTTTCAATATAAATCAACCAAAACATTTTATCAAACTCATATGTGTATGTTTTCTCTGATGTCATTGGGTTGGGGTGTGTGGAGGGAGGGATTGGGATTAGAGGTATGGAACCATATGCAATGGGTTATTTGGAGGACAGTTAAGTGGGTGGATTAGGGATGAGGGGGTGGGGTGGTTAGAGGTAGTGAGCCGTGTGTGATGGGTTATCTGGGGGACAGTTAAGTTGTTGGATTAGGGGTAGGAATTTAGTGATATTATTTTATAACCATCCATCTTTATATGATTGTTCTTGTTTCTATAATTTCTTTCAAATGTATTTCTTGGGGACTTTAATTTTACAATTTTTTCTTCTAAAATTTCTGTAGAATCTCCTCAACCTTTTGTTTTAATTTGCATATAAGTTTATTCTCTGTATATAATGTACCTATTTGTCATAAACTGATACATTTTCTTCATAAAAAAACAAAAACATATTTACACTTGCAATTAAGCCAATTTTAATGGGAAATACTGTAATGGAAGTGTTGCGCATATATCTGGGGAGATCGGGCAGCGATTGTGAATTCAATTAAAAATCAACTTGCAGGAATATCTTTATTTGTGGTTGTCCTGAAAGTAATTATATTTCTTCATGAAAATGTTTTGTATACATGCAATGCAAATTGTGCTGAACACCAAGTTGTCAATATGGGTAGATCAAGTACATGCCATGGTTGCCCAGATATGATTTTTGGTTGTCCCGAGCAGCTGCACGTATGATTTGTCAAACGCTGAGATGGCAGGGGTGGCAAGATGGGGGAGAAGGGGGTGGGGGGGATGTTAATTATGAGAATTTTTACGTAATAATCCACTGGAGGTCTGTTAGGACGTTATAAACCTTGGTAAACTAACCAAGCGGAGTTGGCATTAATTATAAAATTTCCCACGGTTCTGCATAATGGTGTCGAAAATCTTCCAAAAAAAATCTTGACAGAAATAATATTAATGTAGTGAATACATCTTTATATACTTCCCTCTTTCATAAATTAATGTACTTTTCATCACATGATTACACGAGGGACATTTTTAGAATACATATTTACCACATACATACTCCTGTTTAGTCAAGAAATCTTTTTAAAAATATAGTTTATCATCTTTTTAAATATTTGTTTATGTTTTTTTTTTATTCCTGTGAATCCCTGATTTTCCTGCAATTATTACTACCGAAACTTGTAGATTTTTTCCAGTTCCGGTGCCCACTTCAGATTTTTGGTTGTTTTACTTAATACTATAGACCTTTTCAAATCTGAATCAGCAATTTCCGGATAACTAATTTAAAAAATGTCACATGGCTGAGATTCACATGTCCATAATGGACCAACCATATTTCGGGGTAATCTTATCGACCAATACAATACTGGAGGAATCTTGCTTGGCCGTCTGCACAATTCACGCACGGTACGGGACCAAGCATATGAAAAAATGTATTCAAGCGCATGTATCATACGTGCGTTATACATGAAGGAAATACACACGCTTATTGCTGCTTGCATTTTTCTCAAATCTGCACCTGATTGGTTGGGAAACAAAGGAAAAATTCTCCCAACTTTTGATTGGTCGAAGTACTGAAGAAATCACGTTCGGCTAAACTCAAGTTTGAAAAGGTCTATATACCTTGGTAAACCAACCAACCAATCAACAGTTAAATAATTCATGTTACCAAGTTCAAATTTGTCAAGGTTGCATTTCTTTTACCGATCTTTCAGACGAGAGGTCATTGCATTTACAAAGCTTCCATGGAACAGATCCAAAACAGATTTACAGATGCCCTGTAGAAAACTGCATCAAGGCATATACTTCAATGGCAGCTCTGAATTATCATTACGAGTTAAGACATACTGCCTCAAGGTAAGTTTATCATTTATTTAGTCTTATCAATTTGTACAAAAAATATGACATCATAAACAGATTCAATAATCCACAACAATAAAATATTAAAGAATGAATTAGTAACATATTTACAGCATTTGATATTTGTCTTTGGATAAAAATATAGAGATGTGATTTGGGGAAATGGCACAAGACAAGATGGTCTTACAAAGTTTCTAATCCTGTCGTATCATCATATTAAGAACAAAATCCCATTTGATGCTTCACAAACACACAAAAAGGAAAAAGAGCAGATAAATTTACACTTTAAAGGAGTAGTTCAGGAGTCAAGCAAGTTCATCTTATATGAAAGAGGACTTTAAAAGAAACAAAATGGTGAAGAAAGCATTCAAAAATCCTATTCTGTTAAAGGATTACTTCAGTGGTCAAGCATGTTCATCTTATATAAAAGAGGACTTCAAAAGAAACAAAATGGTGAAGAAAGCATTCAAAAATCTTACTCCGTTAAGGAGGTATATTCAAGTTTGAAGTTTGGTATCATATGTGTAGAAACGGCTGAAATCAGACTAGTTGGGATGTCACATACTCCATTCCTCTTTATGTATTCTATCACATTTTGTCCTTTAATTTTGTGGATTAGAAACCATTGCATAATGTCGGGAAAGTAGTAAAACAAACCTTGTAAGGATAATTATAATTTACCACGTGAAGAGAGTTTGAGGGAAATAATTGAAATGGGAAAAAGTTCAATGTATTTTTTTTTTAAATACATGAACAATTGTTAGGAATGTGAGGATGAGGGCATCAACCTTCCATAGATTGATTTTTTTAACCTTCTCCCATTTCTTCAAATGAAAAAGGGAAGATAAATTAGAACAAAATACTAATGATTTTTACCATACATAGGCATATAGAGGGCAGGGGGAAAATTTTGAAACATCAACAATTTTTCGGGTAGCAGCAGCATTTTTCGAGCAGAAGGGTGAAAAAATAAATAAAAAAAATTATTAAAAAAGTTCAAAAGTCTGATACCTTTTTTATTGTTCAAATGAGTGTATTTGTATATTTGATCAAAAATGCTGATTATTGGTATTAAAATTTTCAACAAAATCCAACAATTAAGCAATTTAACCCATCCCAAAATCAAGGTCTTGCCCCCATATACCTGCCCATACACCCATGCTACCATATCTACCAACCTCAAGCTGCAGGGAGAAGGCAATTTGAAGATGACTTGTCCTTCTCCTTAAAATTTGTTCCAGCAAATCATAACCACAAACTCACTGTAGCAAATAATAAGACTACTTATAGTAATTAAAATAACCACACAATAAGAACTTCATCCATTGCTATTATGATACTGAACACCAACTTCCACAACAACTCAGGAAGGACCAACAGGACAACAAATACAATGAAGCCATTGATAAGGGAAATTTTATTCTAATTACTTGTGGATTTTAGAATGAAGAAAATAAAGAGGAAAAGTCTGACCCGATCTGCTTATTTATCAGGTCGGGTCTGACTGTTTGAAACTTTAAGGAACAGAACAACTAATGAACATTTTCAAGGTCTAAAATGAAGGGAAGAATTACAAAATAAAAAAATAAAAACCATTTTTAGATGTTTTCCTCTTCGTATATCAATGTTTTTTTTCAGTATATTAAAAAAAATCCAAACTTTGATTACTCATAACTTGACAATGTTTTTTCAAACTTCAAAGACTATTAAACTCAGAATTTAATGCTCTTTTCGCTTCATGGTTGAACAGAAAATGTTGTACTTGTCCATATAACTTTCAATAAACTTATTTTTAACCATGGTTCTTTTTCTATGTTAGACCTTTCACCTGTGAGATATGTGGAAAGACCTGGGTGAAGCTAGGGAAACTACGAGAGCACTTGAAGACCCATAGTTCCGAGAAGAACGAATTGTGCGACTTGTGTGGGAGGGCATTCAAAACAAGGACGGAGCTGAAGGATCACAAAATGGACGCTCATACAGACAGTAAGTTCTTGGAGTTTTCAGTTTTTTTTAGGTTGACCAAATTATCCAAATTAATTTGTGAATTTGTGTACAGCATCCTGAGTATTACTAAAGGAGGCATTACTTCTGACAATAATTATTATTTCATATGATAGAATTAAAAATAACAAATTTTCTGACCAACTTTCATACCACCCTAAGCAATCTAAGACTTTGTTTATAGTTATTAAAAACTTTAATGCTACTTTAACGGGAGCCGCCATTTTAATTTTAAAACACACACGAAATGATGTGAACATCGGCAAGCCTTGTATTTCTTTATAATCTATCTTAAGTTTTCCTGGGTATAAAAGATTGTTTTTCTTTTGTATGGGTCAAGGACATTTTTGTGTACACATGAATTGATCAAAACCTAATGTTAAAACTTTATATCACTTCATTTTGGAATAAAGACATAATCCTCATGTCCTGTTGGGGAAATTATGTCATAATGCACAAGATTTCAATACAGAATTGAACAAAATGGCAGCCCATGTGTTGGCTTCAAACATGAATAAATTGAGATAGGAATAAGATTTTGACTTGCTGTTTTTGGTAGTTGGTTTAGAATTTAATTCTCCATCATATGAAATAAGGATTGCATCATAATTATGCCTCCTTTCAATCATAGTTCATGTTGCTAGTTCAGAGCTGAAATGTAATTCTAGTGTAGTCTGTTGCTTCTTGTGCAAACTAGTAGAAAGGGTCACCTCTAGGGGGATAGGGACAAAACCTCCCAAATTTTCTGGGTGAAAAGTGGTACAAGTTTGCCCTGGTAAATTAAGTTTCCATCTGGAAGTTTTCAGGAAATTTTTGGCAAAGTTTTGGGAAATTAGGGCCATTTGTCAGGAAATTTGACAAAAATATCCAATAATTTTACCACATTTTTCAATTTCATGTTAATAATTTCTCAATTTCACCTCCCAACCTGGCAGAAAGCATGTAACAGGAAGGTGAAATCCACTATCAGGAAGGGGGGCAGTTTTCAACCCTGCCCCCGCTTCCTATGCCTTTGTTCTTGTGGCATGTATGTTAAGTAGATTAAAGCTCTATCGACCGCTAAAATTAAGACCTCCATGGCAGCTTAATGAAGCTTTGGCTTCCCAATGTAGTGTCTTAGGTTCAATTGACCTTTTCACTGGGTTAGAAAATAAGCCATAAACAAACCTCAAATCCACAATCATTCATGACCAATGCATTGGCATTTAGATGTTCATGTGGCCTGCCACAAGCTTTCATCCATTTATGGCACTTCTCCGGATCTTTAGGAATAAATGGGGTCAGATTTACAAAGCGTGTAGCGGGCCCGTAGGCACAATTTGTGTTCACCATCTTGTTATCTCTCAGTCTGAGTGTGCAGGAATTTGTTTTGTGCAGTATATTGCAATGACCGCATGAGTGCGCACTGCTAGCTAGCTGCACTGTACCAGTATCGGGTAGGATTTTTGCCCCACTTAGTTACAGATTTTGTTGCTAGGCGCAGTCATGCAGTGATTGGTTGAAAAAGCTGTCAATAAAGTAACCCAGAGTGGTCAATTTCCGACATGCCTTCAACCAGTGCTCCACAACTGGTTAATAAAATTATCGTGGGCATCTTGATGTAAATACTCCACTGAACTTCTGACGGGAAGTTAAAAACCTTGGTAAACCTATTTAAAACCTAATCTAAATCTAATAGTTTGCCATAAGCTACTTTGAGGAGTCAGGTAGCTCAGTTGGTAGAGCCCAAGACAGATGCTGGGGGTACCAAGTTCAAGCCTCAGTCAGGTCTAGCCTGTTTTTTCACAGCTATGCAGACAGATACGCCGATCATCAAAGCAGAAATACGTCGTTTGCAGCTCCTGCCCTTTCAAAGTGGCAGTGGTTGAATCAAGGGGACGTTAAGCCATTGGTCACACCTACCTGGTTCTTGCAGCGAAAGCCCTGCGGTCACATCGATGTGGCGAATCAACGAAGTATACCTAGGCAAGTAATAATATCAGAAGCAACTAGTGAAACTATTTCTGCTGTTCCGTCTACGGACGTCAGATGATGATGGTGATGTAAGCTACTTAAACATATTTTTTTTTGCAAAATTTATTTGCTAGCGCAATTATGATTATAAAGTCTCTACAGTATGTAATACAATTTTATAAAAGAATAAGTCTATGTTGGTATTGTAGGATTGTTGAATAAAGTGATCAATCCCTGTTGCATTTTACATTAGAAGATTTTGGGCAAGATGCAAAAATAAGAAAACCAGTTAATTAATATTAACTCCATTTGTATTCTCTCCGTTTTATAGCTGGCAGAGGAAAAACTTACGTCTCTATGTGAAAAGATATTTCAAAAAAAAAGTTCACGTTGGTACTATAGGGTTTCTGAAAAAAACGTTAATCTATTTTTAGACCAGTTACGTTTTACATACAAAGAGCTTCCGCTAGATAAAGCAGCCAAGCCTATCTTGTAAAAAATGTTGTTGTGATCATGCTTCACCTCTGCTCCTCAGCTGGATTAAGCAGCCAAGCTTATCTTTAAGAAACATCGTTGTGATCATTCCTCACCTCTGCTCCTCAGCTGGATAAAGCAGCCAAGCTTACTTTAAGAAACATTGTCTTGATCATGCCTTACCTCTGCTCCTCAGCTGGATTAAGCAGCCAAGCTTATCTTTAAGAAACATCGTTGTGATCATTCCTCACCTCTGCTCCTCAGCTGGATAAAGCAGCCAAGCTTACTTTAAGAAACATTGTTGTGATCATTCCTCACCTCTGCTCCTCAGCTGGATTAAGCAGCCAAGCTTATCTTTAAGAAACATCGTTGTGATCATTCCTCACCTCTGCTCCTCAGCTGGATGAAGCAGCCAAGCTTATCTTTAAGAAACATCGTTGTGATCATTCCTCACCTCTGCTCCTCAGCTGGATAAAGCAGCCAAGCTTATCTTTAAGAAACGTCGTTGTGATCATGCCTCACCTGTGCTCCTTAGCTGGATAAAGCAGCCAAGCTTATCTTTAAAAAACATTGTCTTGATCATTCCTCACCTCTGCTCCTCAGCTGAATAAAGCAGCCAAGCTTATCTTTAAGAAACGTCGTTGTGATCATGCCTCACCTGTGCTCCTTAGCTGGATAAAGCAGCCAAGCTTATCTTTAAGAAACATTGTCTTGATCATGCCTCACCTCTGCTCCTCAGCTGGATAAAGCAGCCAAGCTTATCTTTAAGAAACATTGTCTTGATCATGCCTCACCTGTGCTCCTTAGCTGGATAAAGCAGCCAAGCTTATCTTTAAGAAACATCGCTGTGATCATTTCTCACCTCTGCTCCTCAGCTAGATATAGCAGCCAAGCTTATCTTTAAGAAACATTGTCTTGATCATTCCTCACCTCTGCTCCTCAGCTGAATAAAGCAGCCAAGCTTATCTTTAAGAAACATTGTCTTGATCATTCCTCACCTGTGCTCCTTAGCTGGATAAAGCAGCCAAGCTTATCTTTAAGAAACATCGCTGTGATCATTCCTCACCTCTGCTCCTCAGCTGGATGAAACAGCCAAGCTTATCTTTAAGAAACATCGCTGTGATCATTCCTCACCTCTGCTCCTCAGCTGGATGAAACAGCCAAGCTTATCTTTAAGAAACATCGCTGTGATCATTCCTCACCTCTGCTCCTCAGCTGGATAAAGCAGCCAAGCTTATCTTTAAGAAACATTGTCTTGATCATGCCTCACCTCTGCTCCTCAGCTAGATAAAGCAGCCAAGCTTATCTTTAAGAAACATTGTCTTGATCATTCCTCACCTCTGCTCCTCAGCTGGATTAAGCAGCCAAGCTTATCTTTAAGAAACATTGTCTTGATCATTCCTCACCTCTGCTCCTCAGCTAGATATAGCAGCCAAGCTTATCTTTAAGAAACATTGTCTTGATCATTCCTCACCTCTGCTCCTCAGCTGAATAAAGCAGCCAAGCTTATCTTTAAGAAACATTGTCTTGATCATTCCTCACCTCTGCTTCTCAGCCTTATCTTTAAGAAACATTGTCTGATCATTCCTCACCTCTGCTCCTCAGCTAGATAATGTTTATCTTTAAGAAACATTGTCTTGCCAGCCAAAGTTTATCTTTAAGAAACGCTGTGATCATTCCTCACCTCTGCTCCTTATAAAGCAGCCAAGTCTCTCATAAGAAACATTGTCTTGATCATTCCTCACCTCTGCTCCTCAGCTAGATATAGCAGCCAAGCTTATCTTTAAGAAACATTGTCTTGATCATTCCTCACCTTGTCCTCAGATCAAGCTTATCTTTAAGAAACATTGTCTTGATCATTCCTCACCTCTGCTCCTCAGCTGAATAAAGCGTTTATCTTTAAGAAACGCTTATCTTTAAGAAACGCCGCTTATCTTTCTTGATCATTCCTCACCTCTGCTCCTCAGCTGGATAAAGCAGCCAAGCTTATCTTTAAGAAACATTGTCTTGATCATTCCTCACCTCTGCTCCTCAGCTAGATATAGCAGTCAAGCTTATCTTTAAGAAACATTGTCTTGATCATTCCTCACCTCTGCTCCTCAGCTGAATAAAGCAGCCAAGCTTATCTTTAAGAAACGTCGTTGTCTTGATCATTCCTCACCTCTGCTCCTCAGCTGGATAAAGCAGCCAAGCTTATCTTTAAGAAACATTGTCTTGATCATTCCTCACCTCTGCTCCTCAGCTGGATAAAGCAGCCAAGCTTATCTTTAAGAAACGTCGTTGTGATCATGCCTCACCTCTGCTCTCTTTAGCTGGATAAAGCAGCTTATCTTTAAGAAACATTGTCTTGATCATGCCTCACCTCTGCTCCTCAGCTGATAAAGCAGCCAAGCTTTGATCATGCCTCACCTCTGCTCCTCAGCTGGATAAAGCAGCCAGCTTATCTTTATCTTTAAGAAACATTGTCTTGATCATTCCTCACCTCTGCTCCTCAGCTGGATAAAGCAGCCAAGCTTATCTTTAAGAAACATTGTCTTGATCATGCCTCACCTCTGCTCCTCAGCTGGATAAAGCAGCCAAGCTTATCTTTAAGAAACATCGCTGTGATCATTCCTCACCTCTGCTCCTCAGCTGGATGAAACAGCCAAGCTTATCTTTAAGAAACATTCTTGATCATTCCTCACCTCTGCTCCTCAGCTGAATAAAGCAGCCAAGCTTATCTTTAAGAAACATTGTCTTGATCATTCCTCACCTCTGCTCCTTAGCTGGATAAAGCAGCCAAGCTTATCTTTAAGAAACATTGTCTTGATCATTCCTCACCTCTGCTCCTCAGCTGAATAAAGCAGCCAAGCTTATCTTTAAGAAACATTGTCTTGATCATTCCTCACCTCTGCTCCTCAGCTGGATAAACAGCCAAGCTTATCTTTAAGAAACATTGTCTTGATCATTCCTCACCTCTGCTCCTCAGCTGATAAAGCAGCCAAGCTTATCTTTAAGAAACATTGTCTTGATCATTCCTCACCTCTGCTCCTCATCTTATCTTTAAGAAACATTGTCTTGATCATTCCTCACCTCTGCTCCTCAGCTAGATAAAGCAGCCAAGCTTATCTTTAAGAAACATTGTCTTGATCATTCCTCACCTCTGCTCCTCAGCTGGATAAAGCAGCCAAGCTTATCTTTAAGAAAATTGTCTTGATCATTCCTCACCTCTGCAGCAGCAGCTTATCTTTAAGAAACATTGTCTTGATCATTCCTCACCTCTGCTCCTCAGCTGGATAAAGCAGCCAAGCTTATCTTTAAGAAACATTGTCTTGATCATTCCTCACCTCTGCTCCTCAGCTGATAAAGCAGCCAAGCTTATCTTTAAGAAACATTGTCTTTAAGAAACATTGTCTTGATCATTCCTCACCTCTGCTCCTCAGCTGAATAAAGCAGCCAAGCTTATCTTTAAGAAACATTGTCTTGATCATTCCTCACCTCTGCTCCTCAGCTGAATAAAGCAGCCAAGCTTATCTTTAAGAAACATTGTCTTGATCATTCCTCACCTCTGCTCCTCAGCTAGATAAAGCAGCCAAGCTTATCTTTAAGAAACATTGTCTTGATCATTCCTCACCTCTGCTCCTCAGCTGGATAAAGCAGCCAAGCTTATCTTTAAGAAACATTGTCTTGATCATTGCCTCACCTCTGCTCCTCAGCTGGATAAACAGCCAAGCTTATCTTTAAGAAACATTGTCTTGATCATGCCTCACCTCTGCTCCTCAGCTGGATAAAGCAGCCAAGCTTATCTTTAAGAAACATTGTCTTGATCATTCCTCACCTCTGCTCCTCAGCTGGATAAAGCAGCCAAGCTTATCTTTAAGAAACATTGTCTTGATCATTCCTCACCTCTGCTCCTCAGCTAGATAAAGCAGCCAAGCTTATCTTTAAGAAACATTGTCTTGATTATTCCTCACCTCTGCTCCTCAGCTGGATAAACAGCCAAGTTTATCTTTAAGAAACATTGTCTTGATCATTCCTCACCTCTGCTCCTCAGCTGGATAAAACAGCCAAGCTTATCTTTAAGAAACGTTGTCTTGATCATGCCTCACCTCTGCTCCTCAGCTGGATAAAGCAGCCAAGCTTATCTTTAAGAAACGTTGTCTTGATCATGCCTCACCTCTGCTCCTCAGCTGGATAAAGCAGCCAAGCTTATCTTTAAGAAACATTGTCTAAACAGCCAAGCTTATCTTTAAGAAACATTGTCTTGATCATTCCTCACCTCTGCTCCTCAGCTAGATAAAGCAGCCTTATCTTTAAGAAACATTGTCTTGATCATTCCTCACCTCTGCTCCTCAGCTGAATAAAGCAGCCAAGCTTATCTTTAAGAAACATTGTCTTGATCATTCCTCACCTCTGCTCCTCAGCTAGATAAAGCAGCCAAGCTTATCTTTAAGAAACATTGTCTTGATCATTCCTCACCTCTGCTCCTCAGCTAGATAAAGCAGCCAAGCTTATCTTTAAGAAACGTTGTCTTGATCATTCCTCACCTCTGCTCCTCAGCTGGATAAAGCAGCCAAGCTTATCTTTAAGAAACGTCGTTGTGATCATGCCTCACCTCTGCTCCTCAGCTGAGCTTATCTTTAAAGCAGCCTGCTCCTCAGCTTATCTTTTAAGCTCTTTAGCTAGATAAACAGCCAAGCTTATCTTTAAGAAACGTCATTGTGATCATTTCTCACCTCTGCTCCTCAGCTGAATAAAGCAGCCAAGCTTATCTTTAAGAAACATTGTCTTAATCATGCCTCACCTCTGCTCCTCAGCTGGATAAAGCTGCTTATCTTTAAGAAACGCGTTGTGATCATGCCTCACCTCTGCTCTTTAGCTAGATAAAGAAACTTATCTTTAAGAAACGTCATTGTGATCATGCCTCACCTCTGCTCCTCAGCTGGATAAAGCAGCCAAGCTTATCTTTAAGAAACGTCGTTGTGATCATGCCTCACCTCTGCTCTTTAGCTAGATAAAGCAGCCAAGCTTATCTTTAAGAAACGTCATTGTGATCATTTCTCACCTCTGCTCCTCAGCTGAATAAAGCAGCCAAGCTTATCTTTAAGAAACATTGTCTTAATCATGCCTCACCTCTGCTCCTCAGCTGGATAAAGCAGCCAAGCTTATCTTTAAGAAACGTCGTTGTGATCATGCCTCACCTCTGCTCTTTAGCTAGATAAAGCAGCCAAGCTTATCTTTAAGAAACGTCATTGTGATCATTTCTCACCTCTGCTCCTCAGCTGGATAAAGCAGCCAAGCTTATCTTTAAGAAACATCGTTGTGATCATTCCTCACCTCTGCTCCTCAGCTGGATAAAGCAGCCAAGCGTATCTTTAAGAAACATTATCTTGATCATGCCTCACCTCTGCTCCTCAGCTAGATAAAGCAGCCAAGCTTATCTTTATAAGAAACGTCATTGTCTTGATCATGCCTTACCTCTGCTCCTCAGCTGGATAAAGCAGCCAAGCTTATCTTTATAAGAAACGTCATTGTCTTGATCATGCCTTACCTCTGCTCCTCAGCTGGATAAAGCAGCCAAGCTTATCTTTATAAGAAACGTCATTGTCTTGATCATGCCTTACCTCTGCTCCTCAGCTGGATAAAGCAGCCAAGCTTATCTTTAAGAAACGTCGTTGTGATCATGCCTCACCTCTGCTCCTCAGCTGGATAAAGCAGCCAAGCTTATCTTTAAGAAACATTGTCTTGATCATGCCTCACCTCTGCTCCTCAGCTGCTTGTCAACATATTGCATTAGCTTCCTGTGTCTCAACCAGTTGATTTCAAAATTTGTCTTCATGTCTATAAATCCCTCAGTCATCAGTCACCATCATAAATTTCTGACAGTCTGCAACTTTAGGTTCCATCGTGGGCCCTTCGCTTTCTCTTCAGAGAACTTTCTGGTGGAGCATCGCATCAACACTAAAGCTGGTTCGCGTGCATTTTCTGCTGCCGCTTCCCATGTATGGAACTCAATGCCTTCAAATATTCGCCACGCAAGTTCACTTGGACAATTTAAAAAACTGCTCAAAACACATATGATAAAGCGTAACTTTTGTTTTGTTTTTGTCTTTATTATTATGTTGATCTGGACTGTGTTGCAACATTCTGGGCGCTTTGTAACTCCTGGATGAAGGCGCCTCATGTAAATATCATCATGTATGTATGTATGTAGATACAAAAAGGTACAAAACCAATTCGTATCATTTTGTCTCTCCTTTACACAGCAGGCAGAGAAAAACTTCAGTGCCGCTTTTGCACCGCCAGCTTCAGTCGTCGCAGTTCTCGATCGTACCACGAGCGTCGTCATCGAAATGATGCACCGTATGTTTGCCCCAAGCCAGGATGTAACAAAAGTTTTGTGGCTGTTATTGATTTCAAGCGGCATCTGATATATCATACAGGTATGGTCTTGTTTCGGAGAGTATAGCATGTGTTACCTTTTTTATGGCTAATCTTTTTAAAAGTATATAAACAGAGATTTGTACCTGGATGAAGCAGCATTAAATTCTGAGCAGAACATGAGTCTTTAAATGATCATCAGAGCTGGAAAAAATCTACAGTTCCGGCAATTAAAACCGTGGGAATTTGCAGGAAGTAAAATTTATTTTAAAAGTGTTTTTTTTTTTTCTTAGCGAATTCTTGAGGAAACAACATTAGGCCTATGTGGTAAATAAGTGCTCTAAAAACAACCCCATATAATTGTGTGATGAAAAGTACATAAAATTGCAATAGAGGTAAGTGTTTAAAGATGTAATCACTACATTAATGTTATTTTTGTCACCATTTATCATAAGAAGATTTTCGACACCTTTATTTAGAATTGTGGGAAATTTGATAATTAATTCCAACTCCCATGGTCACGATCCACGTATATATTTTTTAAGCTATGACAAATCAAAGTTTGTCAAATGTTTCAGTGTGTGCAAAAGTGATGATATATGAACAGGAATATAGCTAAAATTATTGATGAAATCTCTTTCCAAATTTCTAGGTTATTGTGTTCTACGACTGAATCTGGTCCACGGTTATAATAATATCCAATTTCCTCTTAACTTTAAGCAACTTCTTCCATTCAAAATGTTTGGGGAAGAACCAGAAAACAATAAATTTGCATGAGCAATTTTCTAGTTGTCCCATTCTGAGGTCAGGCATGATTATTAAACTCCGCCTTTATTATTGTGGACATTTGCATAAGGTTGCTACAGTATATGAACTGATTAGCCTTTTTTTATTTAGTATGCTCAGTCAGTGAGTGTGACAGGATGTGACTGCATATGGACATAGAGAGGGATGCCATGTGGGACATGGATGGCGGCCATGCAGGACATATGATATATATATACCATGTAGTATACACCAAGGGCTATATCAGGCATAATTATTTGACTCCGCCATTTTTCTTATTCAACAAGTCATTTGCATATAAGTTATTATATGAACAGACACTTTCATACATAGTATGCTCAATCAGGGACTATGATAGGTAGGATGAGACTTCTTATGGAGCCTATGGGATGTCATGTGGGACATGGGGTGGGATGCCATGTGGGACATTGGATGGGATGCCATGTGGGTCATGGGGTGGGATCCCATGTGGAACAGGGTGGAATGCCATGTAGGATATCTGGTGGAATGCCATGCGGGACATGGGATGGTATGGGATGTCATTTAGGACATGGGGTGAGATGCCATGTGGATCATGAGGTGGGATGCCATGAGTAACACAGAGTGTGACATAGGTTGGGATGCCATGTGTGACATAGTGTAGGAGGCTATGTGGGACATAGTGTAGGAGGCCAAGGGGACATGGGATGTGATGCCATGTGTGACATAAAGTAAGATGTCATTGGGACATAGGGGGATACCATGTGGAACATATGGTGGGATCTAATGTGGGACATAAGGTGGGATGCCATGTGGGACATCAGGTGGGAAGCCACTGATGCGGGACATACAGTGGGATGCCATGGGAGACATTGGGAGAGATGCCATGTGGGACACAGGGAGGGATGCCATGTGGGACATAGGGAGGGATGTTATGTGGTACATATGGTTGAATTAATGTAGGACATACATGTAGGATGGGAGCCATGTGGGACATAGGGTGGAATGCCATGTGGGTCATAGGGTTGGATGCCATGTGGGACATATGGTGGAATGCCATGTGGGACATATGGTGGAATGCCATGTGAGACATAGTGTATGGTGGAATGCCATGTGGGAGATATGGTGGAATGTCATGTGGGACAAGGCATGGGATGTCATGTTGGACATGGATGGGATGTCATTTGGCACATGGGATGGGATCCATGTGGGACATGGGATGCCATGTGGGTCATAGGATGGGATGCCATGTGGGACATATGGTGGAATGCCACGTGGGACAAGGAATAGGATGAGATGCCATGTTGGAGATATGGTGGAATGCCATGTGGGACATGGAGTGACATGTGGGACATGGGATGCCATGTAGGACTTAGTGTGAGATGCCATTTTTATAATTAACCAGGTCATATGATATGGGTGTCAATTTGCATGGGCATGCCAACCATGGCAGTATTTAGTTCTAGTTAAACTACTTTAAAACAATTAACTACTATTATTTTATTCTTATTGGGTTGCTAGATTGTTCCAAGTACCAAATCAGTTTTGAAAAAGTCAAATTATGTTAAAAAAAAATAGAATATATATAATCATTGGCAGCGTTATTAGCTAATTTTGACTGGAGAAGGGGGTGGGCAAAATATAAGAAGACTGCCTCAAATTAGCATCCCATTTGAAAAAAATAAAACTTGCCTCTCTGTAAAATATTTAATAATTAAAATCAGTATTTTTACCGGCCTGGTACCAGATTTACCGACTAATCTCAAATTTTATAGACAAGCCTTTCAAATTTTGGGGGTATGACACCCCCACACCACCCCATGGTATTTATGTCCCTGGTAATCAATTAAAAAAAAATCCAAATTTAAAAGGGATCATTCTCTGGTGGGTCTAGGGATTTTCTGGGAGGGGTAAAATATGTAGTGAAAAGCAAAAAAAAAATGTTATTGTGATTTCAGGGGAAAGCATGCAAAGTATCACATAGTGGGAACGTCATCAGAAAATTATTTTTTACTTTCTTGTTATTCTCCATCAATGCCTCTGAGAAAAGTCAGAATTAAGCCAAATGAGATATTTTAAGCTAGACTTAAACTCTTATGAAAAAGAATTATCAAATTCAATACCAAAAAAGGTAAATAACTTTTTTTTGTGGCTAAACAAGTCTAGAAAAAGTGTGAAAATGTTATTCAAGTACGCCATTATAGCCCAGTCCTCATGTCATTGTCATTGTCACAGGTGCCAAGCTGTACAGATGCCGCTATTGTAGCAACTGCTTTACGAGGAGTGATTACCTGAAGGGTCATGAAAGAAGACATCATCTGAGAGGGGAGCAAATTACTGTAGCGCCACCTATAGAGGAAACGGTTACAATCAAGGTATGACAGAGAGAGGTTGGTTCAGGCCCACCGAGAGGAATTGCAGGGCCGGGGGAAAACTGAAAGCCTGGCCTTTATACAATTTGTACGGTCCCTTATAACCTGGGCCCCTTAGGATCCTGGGCCTGGGGAACTGCCCTCTTTCAACCCCCATGTTGGCAGCACAGGGTGGCTGAGAGGAAGTGGGGCCCGGGGAAACTGAAAATCTGAGCCCCTATATAATTTGTATAGTCCCTTATGACCTGGGCCCATTTGGACCCCAGGCCCACGCCGTCGGGCACTACTCCCATTTCACTCCCCATGTTGGCGGCACTGGGTTGGTTTGATGAGACAGAAAGCTGTTTTTTTCCCCCAATGTCACTGTTAATATTTCTTCAACTTAGCGCAGAAAACTTTTGAAAAGTCAATAAAACTTTAACATGACTTGCACCTGTGTGTCAACATTTACTTCCAACATTAAAATGTCATTGGAAGAGGTGAAGAAAAAAGGTTAATTACTTTTGTCCGGGATTGTTCGAGTTTGTATGAAGATTAGTGAAGAGTATGTATGAAGAAAGGGATTTGCATCTGCACCTTTTAGTATTCACTTCCAACCAGTAGCACAACTACACTTCCAACCAGTAGCGCAAATAGAGTCCTGGGGTCCCATGGAGTTTTTGGTGTTCAGGCCCCATAAGAAACACATCGCAATATCATTGCTTGGGAGCTCGGAATCTTGATTTTTGCTCGCAGCCTGTGGGGTTTATCCATCCTTCCCACCCTATTGTTGTGCCACTGTTTCCAACATTAAAGTGGAGTGGGTAAAGAAAAGAGTTAAATACTTTTAGTTTGTTACAGATCAAAAGCTGTTCAGTGAGATGTATTTTCAATTAAAATGTACATCTACGTCAGTAAACAAACAATGGAGCTTATTGTGAAGAGCGGGGCCTAAATACAGGGGGTGTCACACCAGTACAATACAATACAGTATGGAACAAAATAGCAGCCTCCATTTGTAGACTTCAAAATTTTTGGAATTTTGATTTGTTTTTAAGTTATTTATTTGTAAATCATATGAAATAAGGATTGTATCAGACTTTTATGTCCCCCTTTAAAAATAATTCTTCTGGAAATGATGTTAAACAAATAAATCCAACTTTGAAGAGGGGGTAGGGAGATACAATTTTGGAGAAAAAAATATTAAAGAAACATAACACTTACATATGTACTTCTCATAACGCTGAACTTTCCAACAGTTTTGTCCAAGATTGTAGATCAGAGGAAGAGGCAGAGGATTCAGTTGGATTTTCAAAGCATGTTTTCATCAGTGAGTAATTAACACACAGGAAGTGCATAGCACAGTGGTCAGGGCGTAGGTCTCATGCTTAAAAGGTTATAATAATGAGAAGCTTATAGAGCTCCTTCCAAGGCCCAAACATCTCAAAGCGCTTTACAAAGAAGTCAACTGTCCAAACAAATCAAGACTGTTCTCAAGTCCTCAGGACTGCTTAACGGGTGTTGCCCTGGTGCTGCCAGTAATGGCACAACATGTTATAAACCACATTATCACCCTGCTGAAAAGGTACCAGGATCGATTCTCAGCCAGAGCTGCTGTGCTGTGTCCTTGAGCAAGACTCTTGCCCCAGTTGCTCCAGTTCACTCAGCTGTGAAATAAGTACCAGTATCGGCTGGGGAGTTAAACTGTGATGAACTGGTATCCCATCCAGGGGTAGTCAAGCACTCTCATCCACCTAGCACCATGGAATGGTATAAGCACCAGCTCAAGGCTCAATGGGCTTTATCTTATTAATACTCTGGTGGCTTTGAGTGCAATAAACAATTTATAGTCTTGATTTATTCATCATGATGGTCATTGTTGTAAAACTAAAAACTGCTAAAAAACTTTATATTTTTGTTCCCATTTGTTCATTTTATATTGACATAATTGACCTCTTGGTAACTATTTGACCTTTGCTGTAGACAAATCTCATCAATCAATTTTTTTATTCAGAAAATGAAGATTTGTCAACCAGTTCACTTCTCTTTAAACATTTGCCTCATGTATAGGTTCCTTGGCCAATGGAAAAAGCTGTAAAGATCCAGGGACAAAATGTAGTGGTCATTATAGAGCCAGACCCAACGTTAGCAGAGGGTGAATTGACTGCTGAAGCACTGGCAGCCCTTGAAGGCATATCTCAAACCACTAGCACTTCAGGGGATGATGTGGAGGTAATGTTATATGTCGAAAGGGTGGAAGGGGGGGGGGGGGAAAGTCTCATGAAAGGCACTTTCAATTTGGAAGGGCACACATCAGTGGAAATTACCAATTCGATATTCCTTGATTGTTCTGTATTCTATGGACACAAATTTTAAAGGAAGAAAAGGGTTATTTGCCAATTTGGACAATTATTGTGCAAAATTTTACCCAAAATAGGAACAATTCTGCATAATTATTATGAAATGGGTATGTCGATGCATAAAAAGGTATCTACATCGCAATTCATAATTCAGGAGGGACACTTTTTGGCTCCTTTCCCTCCTAGATAGGCTTCTTGCCCCCATGAGGTGAAGGGAAGGGGAAATCAACCATGTTGCCCTCGTGCTGCAGTCAACCTTGGTAATAAATATATAGCTTTATAATGCATTTGTTGATCAAGAGCCAACTGTAACCCTGACATATATTTTAGAAATGTACAGAGGACAAACAACAAACCATTTACATCTATGAATTCTTCACAGCATATGCAAATTCAATTGTCCGAGTCGCAACATCAAGTAGTGACCACTGTTGGACATGAGCAGGACACGGATATTGTACAGCAGGCAGCGCAACAGGTCAGACATTATGTGTACAAGTCCTATAAACTTTTTGAAACCCAAGTTAAATTGCACAAACTTTCTTCAGTACTTTAACCAATCAACTGCCAGGAAATTTCCATTTGTTACCCAGCCAATCAGCTGTAGTCACTAAAAAGTTGTAAGAAACAATGTGTGCGAATATTACCTTTAGGTATATTGCACATAAGACCAGAGTTTGAAAGCTTTTTTTTTTTTACGCTTGGTCCCATGCCGTGCGTAAATTGTGAAAACGGGCAAGAATTCCTCAGCATTTGATTGGTCGATAAGATTCCCACAGTATACCATTGGTCCATTATTTGATTTAAAGGATTAGTTCAGGGGTCAAAATGGCAAAGAAAGCATTCAAAAATCCTATTCTGTTAAGAAGATATTCAAGTTTAAAGTTTGGTATCATTTCCGTAGAAACGACTGAAATCAGACTAATTGTGATGTCACAGCCTTAGATTCCTAAGTCTTTATGTTTTTTTTAAAGGAAGTTTATTTAATTCTTTCTCTATTTAAATTATTTTTTCTCAAAACTTTTTCAGGTGGTACATTATAAATACCCTTCCTAGATTCAGTTTTACTACTTTTTTGACATATCCCATGGTTTTTAAGCCACAAAATCGCAGGACAAAATATGATAGAATACATCAAGACTTTGAGGAATCTGAGGCTATGACATCACAAGTAGTCTGATTTCAGTCGTTTCTACACAAATGATACCAAACTTTAAATTGAAATATCTCCATAACGGAAGTTTCATTTCATATCAGATTAACATGCTTGACCACAGAACTAATCCTTCAACGGAATAAGATTTTTGAATGCTTTCTTTACCATTTTGTTTCTTTTGAAGTCCTGTTTTCATATCAGATAAACATGCTTGACCACTAAACTAATCCTTTAAGTCTTCTGAAAGTTTGCCAATTTAGATTTGGAAAGGCTTATTAGAATCAGATACCAGCATCCTGTAGTACTTAGCTTCCAACTTCATTCAAACTCTGGATTATATGCACTAGAGGCCATTTTTTTTTTAATTATCAGATTACCTCAGTTGATGTGAATGGTGCAATTGGTAGAAACATTTGGTGAATGAAGAAGCAGATGCGACTATTTATCACATTGGAGAGGAGGGGGAGGGTTTGTGTGTGGGGGTGGTTGAGATCTTATTTAATAGCCATGCCTGTCATTAAAATGTATTTTTGAACTTGGTAAAAATAGCAATAAATTTACTTGTGCCTATTGGAAATTGTTCATTGTTTTGATGGATTAAGATGTCCCTCTTGTCAGGGGAATCACCAAAGATGTTTGGTAGTGAGGAACAACAGTTATATGACGGAATAAGTGAGTATGTTGGGAAAGGTGAGGGGGGGAGGGGGGCAAGAAACTATATGTGCTAATGTAATTGAAAGTCAATATGTCATTGGTGGTTTGCTGGTGGCATGATGAATATTAGGAGAAAGCACCACTGCCCCTGATTGTTACAAAGTAAACTGTACAATTTATTTTGTTGTTTTGACAGGCAATACAACCAGTGGACACCACCGCCACGCAGCTGCTACAACTTGCAGCAGAACAAGCATCTGGTTCTACAGCAGGAAACGTCATCCAGCATGGCGAGGATGGTGAAATGGTGGTAACCTCGCTTGCCTCGGGTAACCTTAATTCGAGCCAGATCTTGATGCAGGCTGCCACTCAACGGCTGCTGCAGGAAGGTTCGCAGCTATCCATGTCAAACGCTGATGTATCTGAAATCAGCATTGATGCTGCGACCAGTGAGCAGGCTGCCCTCGTGCTGCAGCAGTTGGCAGGGGAAAATGCCCAGGTAAGGCATAACATTCAATGACCACCGTAGATATATTTTGGGTACCTAATTTTGTACACTTTGAATCGAATTAAGAGTCTGTAGAGGTTTGCAGTAAGCTGTGGTGTGTTTAAAGTTTGGCAAGTTTCACTAACTGATCAAAGTTTGGCAATTTTCTCTTACGGAACGAATGTTTGGAGAGCTTTAAATGATTAACCCATAGATCAAGCATGCATATGATAAACAGCAAAAAAAGGATCAAAAATGTGAAGAAGGTATTAACACTATATGCAACGTGATCTCCCTAACAGATTAAGCAGAAAACTAGTATAAATGAGGGTAGAAAATTTTGTATCAGACGTGAAAGTGACACATTTGTCAAAAATCTTTGTGAATTTTGTTGAAATTTATTGTGCCATAAGCCACTGCTCACAATATCAGATTATCAAAACACGATTCATTAGATTGACTGTAGTTACTAAAAAAATTGGATAAATTATGTAGTTCATATATTTTCCATCAAGATTTTTTAAGTATTTTGTATATAAATCAGTTATTTATTTTAACTAACATTCTGGCTATTCCCACAGATAGTACATCTGTGCGAGTAAGCAATAATAAATGCTTACTTGCTTGGAAAATTTTGGACAAATCGTAACAGTCTACCGCAAATTCTAAGAAGGATGTCGGAAGGAACTCGGGGCAAGGGGCATAGTAATTGAGAGGCATTTTCATATCCAAAATTGGGCACTTTTGTCAGTTTTCTGAAAAGTGGGGGTACATGCCTCCTGGCCCCGGTTCTTACACATATGGTTTGAGCATAGGCAGGATTTGGGGGAGCAAGGTGGGACTTGTCCTACCCCCACATTTTTTTTCCAAATGTATACTTTTGTATGGGGATTTTTTTGTATCTTAACATGATTTTGCCACCCATCCCCCCACCTTTAACTTTTCCCCCAACTTTCGGTAGGTAAATCCCGACTATTGGTTTGAGATTGGGGAAACAGGACCACTGACGGCAATTGACCGTTGGGCGAATAGGTAATAGGCCTACTTTTAAAAATTAGGCCTTGAAAGCTATTAGGGGCCATTCCTACTCCCAACACAGCCCCCTGTATCGATGCCCCTGTTATATTACATGCTTTAATTGTGTCAAATAAATACTTAATGTATGTTACATCTTCTATGAATACGATGAAAATGATTATCACTGATTCCCAATTGCATTTATTCCCACATTTACCTACCAGTATCTCTTTGAAAAAGCAATCCGTGCAGGCAAGCTAATAGTAGGGGAGTGATTACTTGCACTATATCTGTGCGAGTAAACAATTTGAATTGCTTACTCACAAGAATCAATGGTAAATGGTCAATCAGTAGGTCACCTGTATAGTTGTAACACTAATGACCACACAATTGTTTCCCTTCCAGGTTGTTTTGCAACCCTCCGAAGACGGAAGTGGCACCATGCATGCCACTCTGCACAACGAGAATGGTGAAACAAGTATCGTGATGGTCAGTTTAACATCCGAGCAGCTTGCTGGAGCGGAAGGTGTCACACTCGCTGAAGGGCTTGAGGCAGGGGGTCATGGAGAGACCTTGATGATCACATCAGAGAATGTCACCGTCAATGAGGATGGTACCCTGGTGGTGACCTCAAATGGGCATCAGCTCCCAATTGACCAAAATGGCCACATTATTGTAACAACAGCTAGTAGTGAAGACGGGGGTGGTGTAGTCCTGGGTGGGACCACTACGAGCATTGCCATTACGGGGGAAGAGCAGATGAACATGGTGGATCAAACTGAGGGAGTTGGCATCGGGGACCACAAAGGAGGGAGCATCACCATCACGCAAGATGGTAGAACCGAGATAATGATGGTACAGCAAGATGAGCATGCTGTTTGTATAACAGAACAGCAGGAGACGGACATGACCGTCGAGGATCAGGACAGAAATAATGTCTCAATGAATGAAGCGGAAGGTGGGACATCGTTGAGTTTGGATACCAATGATGATGTCATGAGCAGTCAGTGAATTGACTGTTGAAAAATTAACCAACCGAACATAAAGGCATTTATGAGAATATCAAGCATACAAAAACAGTGGCGCAAGATCTTTCGTAGGGACCGACAGTGAAGAAAACACTGGCAGAAACATTTATGGCATATTGTTCCAATTAAGCTTAAGTTATTGATATCTGTCCTTAGTTCTTCAAGGGTTCTGACATGGTGACGTTGCTTCATGCAGCTATTTGTTGCTTGACGTTGCTTCATGCAACTATTTGTTCATTCGAAATATCATTAAAGATATTGCCTGCTACATTGTGTTTGGTATTTAATAGCACAAATCACCTGGAAGAAGTTGAGTGTAAAAGTTTGCCTGATTATTTTGTTTTTTTTGGCAAGTTTGGACTGAATGAACACCAAATAGCTGTTAAGTTTTAAAGCAAATGACTAGAAATGATTTTTGTGTGACTGATAAAATGTTTGCCATTTAATCTACCTTTGTTTCATGTCCATAATTCTCTTTCATAAAGTAAGGGGGCAAGGGGCTATACTGTACAAAGTGGGAGACATGGGGCTACACTGTTCCTTCACAAAGAGGGGGACATGGGGCTATACTGTTCCTTACAAAGTGGAAACATGGGGATATACTGTTATAAAGTGAGGACATGGGGCTATGCTGGTTCTTCACAAAGTTGGGGACGGCTATACTCTTCCTTCACAAAGTGGGGACACACTGTTCCTTACAAAGTGGGGATATACTGTTCCTTACAAAGTGGTGATTTGGGGCTATACTGTTTCTTACAAAGTGAGGGACATGGGGCTATACTCTCCTTTCACAAAGTGGGGGACATGGGGCTATACTCTTCCTTCACAAAGTGGGGACATGGGGTTATACTCTTCCTTACAAATTGGGGACATGGGGCTATACTGTTCCTTAAAAAGTGGGGGCATGAGGCTATACAGTTCCTTACAAAGCGAGGAAATGGAGCTATACGGTTCCTTACAAAGTGGTGGACATGGGGCTATACTGTTCCTTACAAAGTGGGGACATGGGGCTATACTATTCCTTACAAAGTGGTGGACATGGGGCTATACTATTCCTTACAAAGTGGTGGACATGGGGCTATACTGTTCCTTAAAAAGTGGGGGCATGAGGCTATACAGTTCCTTACAAAGCGAGGAAATGGAGCTATACGGTTCCTTACAAAGTGGTGGACATGGGGCTATACTGTTCCTTACAAAGTGGGGACATGGGGCTATACTATTCCTTACAAAGTGGTGGACATGGGGCTATACTATTCCTTACAAAGTGGTGGACATGGGGCTATACTGTTCCTTACAAAGTGGGAGACATGGAGCTATACTGTTCCTTACAAAGTGGTGGACATGGGGCTGTACTGTTCCTTACAAAGTGGTGGACATGGGGCTGTACTGTTCCTTACAAAGTGGTGGACATGGGGCTGTACTGTTCCTTACAAAGTGGGGACATGGGGCTATACTGTTCCTTACAAAGTGGTGGACATGGGGCTGTACTGTTCCTTACAAAGTGGTGGACATGGGGCTATACTATTCCTTACAAAGTGGGGACATGGGGCTATACTGTTCCTTACAAAGTGGGGACATGGGGCTATACTGTTCCTTCACAAAGTGGGGGACATGGGGCTATACTGTTCCTTACAAAGTGGAAACATGGGGATATACTGTTATAAAGTGAGGACATGGGGCTATGCTGGTTCTTCACAAAGTTGGGGACGGCTATACTCTTTCTTCACAAAGTGGGGACACACTGTTCCTTACAAAGTGGGGATATACTGTTTCTTACAAAGTGGTGATTTGGGGCTATACTGTTCCTTACAAAGTGAGGGACATGGGGCTATACTCTCCTTTCACAAAGTGAGGGACATGGGGCTATACTCTTCCTTCACAAAGTGGGAACATGGGGCTATACTCTTCCTTACAAATTGGGGACATGGGGCTATACTGTTCCTTAAAAAGTGGGGGCATGAGGCTATACACTTCCTTACAAAGCGGGGAAATGGAGCTATACGGTTCCTTACAAAGTGGTGGACATGGGGCTATACTGTTCCTTACAAAGTGGGGACATGGGGCTATACTATTTCTTACAAAGTGGTGGACATGGGGCTATACTATTCCTTACAAAGTGGTGGACATGGGGCTATACTGTTCCTTACAAAGTGGGGGACATGGGGCTATACTGTTCCTTACAAAGTGGTGGACATGGGGCTGTACTGTTCCTTACAAAGTGGTGGACATGGGGCTATACTGTTCCTTACAAAGTGGGGACATGGGGCTAACTGTTCCTTACAAAGTGGTGGACATGGGGCTGTACTGTTCCTTACAAAGTGGTGGACATGGGGCTATACTGTTCCTTACAAAGTGGGGACATGGGGCTATACTGTTCCTTACAAAGTGGGGGCATGGGGCTATACTGTTCCTTACAAAGTGGTGGACATGGGGCTATACTGTTCCTTACAAAGCGGTGGACATAGGGCTATACTGTTCCTTACAAAGTGGGGACATGGGGATATACTGTTCCTTACAAAGTGGGGGACATGGGGATATACTGTTCCTTACAAAGTGGGGACATGGGGCTATACTATTCCTTACAAAGTGGTGGACATGGGGCTATACTGTTCCTTACAAAGTGGTGGACATGGGCTATACTGATCCTTACAAAGTGGGGGACATGGGGCTATACTGTTCCTTACAAAGTGGTGGACATGGGGCTATACTGTTCCTTACAAAGTGGGGGACATGGGGCTATACTGTTCCTTACAAAGTGGAAACATGGGGCTACACTGTTCCTTACAAAGTGGGGGACATGGGGCTATACTGTTCCTTACAAAGTGGAAACATGGGGCTATACTGTTCCTTACAAAGTGGAAACATGGGGCTATACTGTTCCTTACAAAGTGGAAACATGGGGCTATACTGTTCCTTACAAAGTGGGGGACATGGGGCTATACTGTTCCTTACAAAGTGGTGGACATGGGGCTATACCGTTCCTTACAAAGTGGTGGACATGGGGCTATACTATTCCTTACAAAGTGGTGGACATGGGGCTATACTGTTCCTTACAAAGTGGGGACATGGGGCTATACTGTTCCTTACAAAGTGGGGGACAAGGGGCTATACTATTCCTTACAAAGTGGACTTCAAAAGAAAGAAAATAGTGCAGTGTTCAAAAATCTTATTCCATCAAGGAGATATTCACATGCACTGATTCATATATTTCTCTCCTTTCCATCTATTTCTCTTCTTTTCGTCATCATGTGATCTATTTCCTAGAAATCACCAAAAGAAGCTAAAAGATTAGGCCTACAACTGGACTCAAGCTAGTAGTAGCAAATAAATACACATAGCATGTGTAGGCCTACGTATGGCCAGTTGGAGATCAGTTTGTATGTGTAGGCCTACGTATGGCCAGTTGGAGATCAGTTTGTATGTGTAGGTCTACGTATGGCCAGATGGAGATCAGTGATATCACTGTCCAACTTGACCCGTCACAAAATTTTAATAGCAGAAATTGGAATAGGAAGTTAAGTTGATTATATGAGCAGCATCACTGAAATCGGACCTAAAAGCTGAAGGGGCTGGTAGAGATTTAATATGCAGACAAAGAACTTTAAATTCTGAGCAGAATAGTCTTCAGTTAATGTCAAAAAAATCAGTAGTGTCTGAATTCTGGCTAACAAGTTTGAATAAATCGTAATGTATGCAAAAGGATGGCCTAAAATTGATTATGTAATTCTTTAAATTTCTGTCCTTTATTTCAGTCAAAGCATGATACCGTTTTCTGCTGCTCATCTTTGGAGGTGATGGAGATTAATAATTCAAATAATAACTTTTGTGGAGGATTGAAAAACGATAACTAAAGGATATTTCAAATTTTGCTGCCACAAAAATGACATTCGACTAGCTAACAGATTTTATAATCAAGTTTGGTTTATTAAAGGGGCCCATATGTGCTCAAGACAACCCTGGACCTGCATTGGCTCTTGGCAGCCCTGGCTGGGGGAATTTTCCTTAAGTTGTTACCCAACCAATCAGCTGCAGTTCCTGGAAGAAAAGTTGTAAGCAATGTGTGTATTACATTACCTACATGTATAACACACATGATGAGAATTTGAAAGCATGTTTTTTCCTATAAGCTTGGCCCCCACACCCTATGTGAATTGTGCATACAGCCTAGAATCCCCCAGTATATGAATGGTCCATTATGGAAAAGTGAATTACAAGCAATGTGACATTATTCAAATTATTTTCCCAGAAATACAAATTCAAGAGTTGAAAAGGTCTACCTACAGCTTCCTCTTGAACAGGTGCTAATGGACTTATATGTAATGATTCCTGAGAAGGGTCAACATTATCAAATTACGCGAGGTTTTTGATATCTTATGCAAATTGTTCCTAACTGCAGTGCAGCGATCAAGTTTGTGTCTTTGCAGCGATCAAGTTTGTGTCTTTGCAGCGATCAAGTTTGTGTCTTTGCAGCGATCAAGTTTGTGTCTTTGCAGCGATCAACTTTGTGTCTTTGCAGCGATCAACTTTGTCTTTGCAGCTATCAAGTTTGCGTCTTTGCAGCTATCAAGTTTGTGTGTTTTTTAGAAGGGATGGGGGAAGATTCAATGGCTGATCGAGAACTGACATTTTATATCAAAATACAAGAAACACCAGAAGATCAAAATATTTTCTAGCTAATTATCTCTTTACACCTGTGCATTTTACACAAGAAATAACATGTGGAAAGATTTACAACTGGTTAGGTCGCAAAATCTATAATGAATTTGAAATAAAATATTTTTTTTATATTATACAATATATGAATTATCAAAATTTATAGGGTACAAAGCAAAATAATAACAATACTAATGCAAACTTATTGTGCACCAGTATCCAAAAGGACACCCATGCCACAACAACAATTCGAGTATCCGGGCATTTTAAACATCCGGGACTCTGTCGGTAAAAACGTGCTACGATTTGTACACAAGTGAACACCACGCTTATTCTACGTACGCACGATACATATATTTCATACTTCAAAATGATCTTTTCTACGATATTTCCTCCACATTTGCAACAATTTTCTGCAAAATTACCAAAGCGAACGTAGATATTTAGGCCTCTGAAGGTGACTAATAACACACTGGCTGTAATGGTAAAATTCTTTAATTTTCACCGACAAGCTGGTTGTTCAAATTTACACACGTTCTTGTAACGTCATCCCGAATACTCAAATTAGAAAAGATGGAACGTGTGCAAAAAACAGGGAAAAGAGAAGAGTAACCTAAAAGGTCTTTGAACATGTAGAAATTTCTATAAGGGTGTTTCAGCTGACATTACGAAGTCACATGACTTTGTTTACATCACCATTTTGTCGCGCAATACCACTGTCGTCTGCTGTACACTTAATTGAACTTACATACGTTTGCATGTTATTTCAGATTATTTTTGTAAGATAATTATGCCGGAATCTTGCTGTGCCATTGGTTGAACTAAAAGATGTTTGCAGGGGAATAAAAAAACATTTTCTTGATTTCTATCTGATCTTGATCGACGTTCAAAGCAGGTTTCTGCTGTACGACGCAACGGCTTCAACCTACGGTTTACATAGAATTTCCAGCGAGTACTTTATCAGCGAGCACTTTTATCAGGTATGTAGGCTTTGTCTGAGTATATCGAAGAATCAGCTGGCGTTAACGTTATTGCATACCCGGTGAAAATATCAAACTTGAGGAAAATATGAAGTAAAATCGGAAGCGAAAAAAAATTGTACTTAGTAAAATTTGCTCAACTGTTACTAGTAGGTTAGTATGTTTGTGTGCATGTGATGTGACTGAGCTGTGTGAAGATGCATGGAACGCAACAACGCCGCTGCCCTGCAAAATGAGAGTCTAGTTGAGTTAAGAGTCACCTGATGAAATTCCTCTAAATTGCTTTAAAGAGTATTAAAATCTGAGTAAATCAGTTTTTGAAAATAGCATGGCCAGTGTTTTAGTTATTGCTAATTAAAGTTTTATCAGTTTTTAATTCATGTAAAATTTAGGCAGACAGCTCAATATCTTTCCTAAATCTTAGTCACTAACAATATTAGGAAAGTGTATTCCTGCTAGAAATTTATTAAGGGCGGCAAAGACTAAAAAAAAACAGAATTTGCTGCGCCACTTTTATAAATAAAATATTTTTTTAAATTATACAATATATCAATTATGAAAATTAATAGGGTACGACGCAAAATAATAATAACAATACTAATGCAAACTTATTGTGCACCAGTATCCAAAAGGACACCCACCCTTGCCACAACAACAATTTGATTATTCGGTCATCCGATGATAAGACATTTAAAAAACATTTACAAAAGAAAATACTAAGGTTGACACAAAGTTTGCATGAAATATGCAAATTGATGCCTGAGATTGAAAAACTGTAAAATGGTCGACGTTTTAATCGATTTTGATGAAATGTTTTGCTACCAAGGTTTGTAATGGAGTTTAAAGCATTTGAGCTAATATTGCATCTACACATCCACACACCTTTAAAAGCAACATAATATAAGTCTGCACCAATAAGGAATGTGCCTTCCCCTCTGATATTGTGCAATACTCTTACTGTTACCCAGTTCCCATGCAGGTACCCGACAAAAATCTGCAAAAATTTTAGAAGAAAAAAAAAGTTTTGATTATTTTTCGTTCTCTTCTCGGGTACCCGTACCTGATATTTTTGTACCGGGTATCCGACCTTTTGGGCTGGTACCAGGGTATCCGACTTTTTGGGCGGGTACCAGGGTACCCGACTCAGCCTTATACTCTATGACTTTACAATTTGATACATTTTCTAACATGATGAGAGTTGGGAAATCAAAAAGCTGTTAAATGACGACTAACACTGGATTTCTTACCCATTGTTATGATTTTCAATTACTTTTTCTGCAAATAGTCATAGATCTGATAAAAGCGTATGTCCTTTGCTGACTAATTAAAATCGTCCACCGAACACGCTGCATAGTAATTTAAATAGATAAAAGCTTTAAGGCCACCAAACAATGTGAATTTTATTGCCACTAGTGTCCAGTTATTCATTTCAAGCTATCTGATTGGCTGACCAGCCTAGTTGTTATTGGAACAGAAACTACTGTTATTTAATATTCTCTAATTTGTCAGAATAGCAAGGTTTGAACAATTTTTAAGTTGTTGAACATAGCGTTTTGGTCTAGGGCTATGCACTGCTAGGCTAGTTACAACGATAAAGTTACTGTGTAGCCAGGTACATGCAGTGGAATTTTCACGCAGCAATTTAATTGTGTTGTAAACACTGTTTAAAAGCTTAGGCCCTAATGTTACAAATGAGACTAATGATTCTAGAACAGAGTAAAACAGGCAGTAGTACGTTTCATATCTAGTACTATACTTGTTTGGTGCAAGTACTGAACAAGTTTTTTAGCAAGAAGTTTGTCCCTGTTGAAATTGGGTATTGTCAGCATAATTTATTTTTGTGTGTAGAAATTATTATTTTGCAGTATTCTTCGCACTTTGATGGGACACGGCCGGGTGCTTAAGCCAAACCGATCAACCTTAGTAATATCCTACAGTACATGTTTACAGCTGGCCTCGCGGTACGAGTGTGTAGTGACATGACACTGACATAATTTTGACCTTTGTGTATTGTTTCTCGCTAAGATAACGAAGATACTTTTTCTTTAGGGATAAACCAGAATGTGTTTCTTCTGAAATATTGCTTTTATATTGCAAAATACTTGCATTACATTTCTAAATTGATAAAATCGCAAGTCATTTACGAGATCAAGTTTTGTTCATTGGACAAAAGTACAAATTAGTGGATTAGAAACCGTCAATCATTCTCTCTGTGTCGTCATATGCAAATAAGCTGGATTGATGCATGTGCAGTACTGTGCATGTAATTTTGCATGTTTCTTAATCTAAATTTGATCAGATTGTCTTAATTTTTTTCAAAGTTTTTTATCATATTTGGTGATAGAATGAATAGATAGATAATAAACTGCTCTTGCTTGCCTGTTGGTAATAACCGGCTCACCCAAATAAATTGAACTATAATGGGCTCGGCTTCACCTCGCCAATTATGCTTCAAATCATTTTGGCTTGCCAATTATTACTCAACGATGGGCTCGCAATTGCAGTTTATTTCTTAAGTTTACTACATAGAGCGCTACACTAATAATTATACACATTCCTCCGTAAGGTATGATATTGGGACTGCCGTACAGGAAAAAGGAAATTGTCTACAAAAGGTGCAGTTCTAAAGCACAGGTCATTGTGAAAGGTACTTTTTAGAAGAATTATTTTCCTACAGTACACTTTTGTCAAAGCAAAAATAACAACCATGTGTCGTGCTAAAAAAAAGTATTCCCTTGAGATTTGTTTTAATCAACAGCTCCAATCTTATGAAAAAAAGTGGTAAGAAAATTTCTCCTTAAATGAAGTAAAATTAACATGATATTCATTTCTGTGGACAAATATGGGTTTTGAACATCACTTAAAGATATTCTCAACCAAAAGAGGAAAATGTTACCTTTAAAAAAAAGATCTGAATTTTTTTTTTTTGTCTGTTTCCACAGTAGTCTACAATGTTTTGGAATACTGTTGTGCAGTCAACAAACACAACTGGCATCAATAGGATGTTACTCCAAAGAGTACGAGTGTGTAGTAGCTACACATGAATCAAACTATATTTCTGCCGACAATTATTTAGAAGATCGTCTTTGTCATCATATATACAAGGATGGGAAAATTCAAGAGGAACACATCGCCAAAATTTATCTGGAGGGCTAATATTTATGCCACTTCTCACTTTATATAGAAAAATTATCTTCGCTTTCAACCTGGAACACTTTTGAACCAATTTTTAAAAAAATCATAGAATTGTCACTTGTCAGTACTTTTTTGTAAAAAGTCCAGTCAAATATATCCCATGCTTTTTGAGCCACAAAATCGCAGGACAAAATATGATAGAATACATAAAGACTTTGAGGAATTTGAGGCTATGACATCACAACTAGTCTGATTTCAGTCGTTTTTACTCAAATGATGCCAAATTTTAAACTTAGATATCTTCATAACGGAATTAGATTTTTGAATGCTTCCTTCACTATTTTGTTTCTTTTGAAGTCCTCTTCCATAAAAGATGGACTTGCTTGACCCCTGAACTAATCCTTTCATAAATATTCATGTCAACCTGAGGGACCCATTTCTACAAAAGTATAACAAAATGTATGCTTTGTTTTGGAAAATAGCTATGTCAAAAAGAATTAATTAAATATACAAAAGACAGGTATTGTTATCATTTTTCTTACTTACAAAATTATATATCTTAATTGAGAGAGAGATAATGGCACTTTTCACAAAAAACAATTAAGCCAGTTTCAAGGATTAAGCTTAGTGGTCAATTACACATAATAGAGCACAATGGAGCATGTACTCATTAGGCATGGTGTACAGGGTTGTAGGAAGGGTCACCTCTCAGGGGAGCAACAACAGAACCATTACAAGGAGAAAACCTGCACCTGTATATTAAGTCTTCATAAAACGTTGCTACTAATTGGGAAATTATACTTATAAATTATACTAAATATACTTTTTTTGAATTAATTTCCTTTATTTTCAGGAAACTTTTGTCAATTTTAGAGAAATTTTGCCAGATTTTACCACAATTTCCACTTATTACAAAATTTCATTTAATATTACCAATTTTTTTTAATTTTATGTTAATAATTTGCCAATTTTACCTTCCAACCGAAAAGAATGCATGAAAAGGTGAAATCCTGTCAGGGGGCAATTGTCCCCCTTCCTTAGCCTCTGACAAATATAAATAAATCTTGCAAGTACGGTACCTACTATATCATTGTGCTTCTTTGATCTTCTATCATATATGACCGACAGGGCTGACCACTAACTAATCCTTCAACCAATCAAATAGTTCAGTATAATGTAATATTACAAAACAAAAACAAAATACCGTATTTGAAATAACGACACCACTAGCTGCTCTCTTCACCCACAAACCAATCAGATTTCACACAAGCTTAAGCTTGACCTAGTCTGTCTGAGCAATTGTTCTCACACATACTTCACTGTCCACGCGAAAGCCGCAAACCCGACAATAACTAAGACGTTGGCGAGGGTGCTGCCAACAATACCCGGCGGCCTATCCTGCATGTTGAGAGGAGCCCCGTTAGCGACCAATGAAGTTGACGTATTTGTGGTTAGAACGCCACTGTCCATACTCGCCCGTAATTCCTCCTGTTGCTTTCTTAGTTTCTCTTTTGCTTCCTAATTTGTGAAACCAAGAACAACAAGGTAAGTTTTCTAAAATGTATATTGAAACAAACATGTACCATATTCACTCTATAACACTTTACCCCTCCATTTCTGCCCTTCCCATGTTCCAATATGCCACAAATTTTAATCACTTTTGCCTCAAGCAGAAACAAAATCACACAGCATAATGAATCACAATGCAAGCATCAGTTTTTGAGATTTGTTGATGAGAAGACGGACAAACAAACGCATGTGAAAATGTAACCTCGGTCCAACTTTATTGGTAGAGGTAAAAATAAGGATAAAACATATAAACCACACGTAGACCTACCTCTGCGATATCTGGAAATAACTCGCAAAACGTTTGATTCTTCAGGTTGAACTCACAGCTTTGGGCTGCTAACTGTCTTTTCGTGTAATCTGATGTTTCGATACTTCCCAAAGTTGGATTTTTCTCGACCATAAAACTCAACAGACCTGTGAGAATAGTTGAAACTGACCACGCAGGGTTCCAGGTGTCTGGGTGAAAATCACTAATTGATAGACATAATCTGCGGAAAAAGCACAACCAGAGCGTCAACCAAGTAGTAGCTCAAGTAATTAAACTGATCAAATTATATCAAGGAAGCAAACCCAAAACATTCAACAAATGTTACATGTATAATCATAATGGAGGTGCAATGGCTCAGTGGTTACAGAGTAATGCTTTACTGTGAAAGGTACCGGGTCTAACTCCCGCCACGGACACTGCATAGTGTTCCTGAGCAAGACACTTTACTTGCTCCAGTCCACTCGGCAGTAAAATGTGAGTATCAGCACTGCTGGGGAGTTAACCTGCGATGGATGGACTGGCTTCCAATACAGGGGGAGTCGTGTTCTCTCATCCGCTTTACGCCAAGGGAACCAGGAATAACAGGTAGAGATGGACCTTCATAGCTCGCGTATGGATTTAACTTTTAACATTAATAATCTAGTAATACACAAATGTTTCAAAGAAAAAAGAAAGAAAAAATATGTGTCCCCAAAGGGGCACATATTTTAAATCTAGAAACAGACATTGCTATTTAGTAATAGTTCTATCAATTAATTACTTTTATAAAATTTCTATGGAGTATTTGCATTGTTATGACCTGTGCATTAAATCCTGCTAATGCGCGACTATGATTAATTGGTTTATTCCTTTTTTCGAAACGGATCATTTATTCAGTAAAGCGATAAAATGTATGAAAACTTTTTTCATTTTTCATTCTTTTTAGTTACTTTTTATGCATTTAAAACAATCTAACATGAAAATTTTATGAAACGATTTTGGCATCTTGGTAATATGCATATTTAATGCATGGTTCAAAGGACTTTGCACTTGCACGCGTGTCAAAGTCCTTTGCCCCGTGCATTAAATACACATATAAACACTCCGCCTCAACATTAATCTTTAAATATCAAACAGTGTAGAGCGATAATGGGTCCCATGAATCTTTCTTACCTTGTATTGCACTTAAACCTGCCGTTGGGGGTGATCATGTATATACTAGGAGGTTTGAAGGGAAATTCCCTCGGAAAGACAAGTTTTCCATGGTAGAGACCTCCTTCATAGGGAGTTTTTTCTGGGCCTCTAACAATGTAATGCCTGAATGGAAAAGCAGTGATATGAATATAGATATATGCACTTTATCAAAATACACATTAAAGGCAGACTAGACTAATACTATAAGTCGTTTTGGTGAATTTTCCGAAAAATAATTCTCTCTAGCTTTCCTGAGTAAACAACAGTATATGTACTACGTACAGTATATGTTCTAAAAACGTCCCCCATGTAATTATGCAATGAAAATTGTATTAAATTGTGAAAGAGGGGAGTACACGAATAGAAAAATGTATTCACTACTTTAATATTATTTGTGTCACAATTTTTTCGTAAGAAGATTTTTGACACCTTTATTTAGAACCGTGGGAAATTTTATAATAAATTCCAACTCCGTATATATATATACTGTATATATATATATATAGTGTATATATATATATATATATATATATATATATATATATATATATATATATATATATATATATATATATAGTATATATATATATATACTGTATATATACTGTATATATATATATATATATATATATATATATATATATATATATATATATATATATATATATATATATATATATATATATATATATATATATATATATATATATATATATATATATATATATATATATATATATATATATATATATATATATATGCACTTCAGTGAAAACAAATCAACTTTTGATTGTCATTAAAATACATAAATAAGGTTGCCCATGAAATTTGTTTGTATACATGCAATGCAAATTTTTTCCGAAAACAAAGTTGTCCGTTAGACCAGGTCAAGCAAATATTATGGTTGCCCGGATAAGATTTTGGGTTGTCCCCGGCAACCAGACGTATGATTTGTCAAATCCCAATGCACTTTATATTAAATCAGTCAATGAAATATACTGCACAATACAAATTTCCGCACACACAGACAAGATGGTGAACAAAAATTACATCTACAGGCCCGCAACGAGCTTAGTAAATCTGATTCCCGTTACCCAGAATGGTTAGCAAATACAAATTGTGTTTATTCCTTTTGTTAAAATCTCTAAAGATCCAGAGAAGTGCCATAAACTAATCCAAGCTAAATGTCAATGCATTGGTCATGCATGATCGTAGATTTGAGGTTTGTTTCCTCAAATAGAAACCATGTTGCTGGCCTATTTCCTTACTCGGGGAGGTCAATAGTGAATTCATTTGATAAATCAGCTACGCGGGATTTTTGACGTCATTTTCACTGTCTTTTCCCTGACCTCTATCATAAAGGAAGTATAAGACTATCGAACATAAATGGAAAAATCCTAAAATAGCGGTATATGGAGTTTAGTGAAGTAAGCTTACTATGTGTTTCTTAGATTATTATTTTGCATTAATTATTTTATTCTGTGTCTAAAATTTCATTCTAGCATAAACAATTTAACAACATTTTCAGTACCAATCATTTAAAACTAATTTATCAAATCATCAAAATTTGTGACATTTTCAGTGATTTTAATTACAGAATAAAGTTATATTACAAGAAACACATTTTGCCAAAATTGTACCGCTACACTAGGATTTTACCACATAACCTTTGACATAATCAAACTTCAACAATCTCACCATTCTAAGATATTTGACGGTAATGGAGCCGCAGTAACGTATGGAACAGGGTCTTTCTTTATTCGCAAGTAGTCTTGTTTCAGTCGTGCAGTAGCGGTGTTGTTGACCCTCTTGTGACTCATGGTGACAGCTATCTTATCCCAGAGTTTCCAGAGGTAGACACCACAGATGTAATTAAAATTTTACGGTCTGATCTCAAACCTTCACCTGATGGGAGCTGGAGAGACAAAAAGGGGAAAAATAGTCAGAAATAAATACAAATCAAGTCTCAACAATTTCATTCACACCCAATTACAAAAAATATTTTAATGCACAATTTCTGACATGGTAAAATCCTTTTTTTTGTTGTTAATTAACAAGTTAACTAATTAACAAGTTAAGTAAGATTAAACTAAAAATTAACAAGTTAACTAGCAAGGTATTCAAAACAAAGAAAGCTAAAGATACTCATCTTTTCTGAAAGATGTTTTACATGCTTTAAAATTTGTAATCTGCTTTATTATATAGGGGGTGCCGTGGCTGTTGTGTCCTCCCACTTTACTCTATTTACTCCAGTCCACTTGATTTTCACCATAATTGGTGTTTCAAATATTTATAACGAACCTTAATTCCTTTTGAAACAACTGATGAAATAATTTTCATAAATTAGGAATGAAAAAAAAAAAAATGCTTTATTGAACTGAAGATCAGTCATACTGAAAGTATACATTGACACACCCATTTGATCAATTTCTGTGATTGGCCATTGCTGTACTTTAGCTGACACTGTGTTCCAGCTTTAATCGTAAATGACACATCTTTACCAGGGTCCTTAGGTCGGTCTTACTATGGACAAGTTCATAACTAGATAAACTAGAATATTAGCAGTCTCTAGAGTGCATACCTCCGCCTTGTTGCAATTCCAAAATGCCTAGAATAATTGTATAGTTCATTTGATCCCCATACCCAACACTAGAATATTAGCACTCTCTAGAGTGCATACCTCCGCCCATTGCAATTCCAACATGCCTAGAATAATTTTAGAGTTCATTTCATCCCCATACCCAATACTAGAATATTAGCACTCTCTAGAGCGCATACCTCCGCCCATTGCAATTCCAACATGCCTAGAATAATTTTAGAGTTCATTTCATCCCCATACCCAATACTAGAATATTAGCACTCTCTAGAGCGCATACCTCCGCCCATTGCAATTCCAACATGCCTAGAATAATTTTAGAGTTCATTTTATCCCCATACCCAGTACTAGAATATTAGCACTCTCTAGAGTGCATACCTCCACCCATTGCAATTCCAACATGTCTAGAATAATTTTAGAGTTTATTTGATCCCCATACCAATACTAGAATATTAGCACTCTCTAGAGTGCATATCTCCACCCGTTGCAATTCCAAAATGTCTAGACTAATTTAAGAGTTCATTTGATCCCCATACCCAACACTAGAATATTAACACTCTCTAGAGTGCATACCTCCACCCGTTGCAATTCCAAAATGCCTAGAATAATTTTAGAGTTCATTTTATCCCCATGCCCAGTACTAGAATATTAGCACTCTCTAGAGTGCATACCTCCACCCATTGCAATTCCAACATGCCTAGAATAATTTTAGAGTTCATTTCATCCCCATACCCAATACTAGAATATTAGCACTCTCTAGAGCGCATACCTCCGCCCATTGCAATTCCAACATGCCTAGAATAATTTTAGAGTTCATTTTATCCCCATACCCAGTACTAGAATATTAGCACTCTCTAGAGTGCATACCTCCACCCATTGCAATTCCAACATGTCTAGAATAATTTTAGAGTTTATTTGATCCCCATACCAATACTAGAATATTAGCACTCTCTAGAGTGCATACCTCCACCCGTTGCAATTCCAAAATGTCTAGACTAATTTAAGAGTTCATTTGATCCCCATACCCAACACTAGAATATTAACACTCTCTAGAGTGCATACCTCCACCCGTTGCAATTCCAAAATGCCTAGAATAATTTTCGAGTTCATTTTATCCCCATGCCCAGTACTAGAATATTAGCACTCTCTAGAGTGCATACCTCCACCCATTGCAATTCCAACATGTCTAGAATAATTTTAGAGTTTATTTAATCCCCATACCAATACTAGAATATTAGCACTCTCTAGAGTGCATACCTCCACCCGTTGCAATTCCAAAATGCCTAGACTAATTTTAGAGTTCATTTCATCCCCATACCCAGTGCTAGAATATTAGCACTCTCTAGAGTGCATACCTCCACCCATTGCAATTCCAACATGCCTAGAATAATTTTTGAGTTCATTTGATCCCCATACCCAATACTAAAATATTAGCACTCTCTAGAGTGCATACCTCCACCCGCTGCAATTCCAAAATGCCTAGACTAATTTTAGAGTTCATTTTATCCCCATACCCAGTACTAGAATATTAGCACTCTCTAGAGTGCATACCTCCACCCATTGCAATTCCAACATGCCTAGACTAATTTTAGAGTTCACTTTATACCCATACCCAGTACTGGAATATTAGCACTCTCTAGAGCGCATACCTCCGCCCCTGTAACATTCAATGAATGGTGCCATGTCTCACTCAATTACTGACGTTGGCAAGGTCAAAGGTCAATTCCACCACAACTATGATTAGAAAATACATTTTGTAAACATAACAAAATTTCTAACATTTACACATTAATCTTCATAAATGTTAAATTAATTTAATTTAATCGACACTGAAAAAAGATTTCCTCAAATATCTAAAACCTATTAGGCCTACCCGCGCAAAAATCTTATAGCCCGATGGCAGTGTTTTGAACTTTGACCGTACTTTGGAGAGCTCAACAGACCATTTTTATGGAAGGAAGGTAGTCCAAAATACTTTAATAAAAGTAACTAAATTCACCTTATAAACAGTTTTTGAAGACATGGATGGGCTTAAAAAATTGATTCTAATCATTGTGGGCAAACAAAAAAGGTAAAATGGTTTCGTTTTGATAAAGATCTTAAAACTGAGATTTTCCTATACTTTTAACACCTCGCTTAAAACAGCACAGGAGGGTATAGGATTTTGTTGTACCCTCGGACAACCAGCCATCACCAACGGCAGCCATACTAACACGACTGGCATCAGTCATAACATTTACCTCAAGTTTAGGCCTACTGCCAAACATTATCAATTTAAATTGTAGTGAAAATTATTATGAGGTGTACTAAACACCAATTAAAGATCCACAATAAAGACGTTTCCTGTATATTTCAATGTTGTTCCCAATCATAGGTTTCATTTTGGTACAACTGCACGGTAAATAGGCAAGGAGCGAGTCAAGAAGAGGGCAACATGGTGATAAAACATCGGGTATGCATGCATCTGAAAGTGATGAAGCACAAATGATGAGAAATAACAGTTTTGATGTCGAAATAGCCATTTTAAAGCATGAAAAGAGTTCTAAGTATCACAACTGTTACTTTATTGCAAGGGTGAAAATAACGCCTAGAATAAATATCAAAAAGGGCACTTCTTGACCCGTTGCTCTCATGAAATGGAGGGCCCAATTCTTGCCTCCATTGTTCCCGTGAGGAAAAGAGTAGGGGTTGTCCTTACTGCCACGTGGTTCAGGTGCTCTTGGTTTCATTGCCCGTCTACGTCTCATAAGGAAGGCTTTGATCTGTTTATTTTTTTTTATATTCAAATTGTAGCCTTATACTTAAATAGATATAGACAGAAGAACTATTCTAAATTGTCCCAATTTACGTTTTGTCGGACAAATTTGTTTAACACCCCCTGTGCCCAAAGAAATTTAAGTTCCTTTTAACTCAATTCACCATACAGAACTACATTATTAAAGGCCGTAAATACTTGCCCCCAATAAAAAATTATAATAACGGAAATGGCCCATGTATCGTCCTCGCTTCAAACGCCACTGAATTTGTAAACAGGTGAGGGGATTCATAACAGGATTTAGTCGATGGTCTCCCCTCCTTCCTCCCCCTCCTATTCTCCTTCCACTCCTCCCCTCCCGGGATCGATGGGCCTCTTGACTATTTCCAGACTGTCCATGATTAGTTTGGTTGTGATTTATCTATCAACACGCTCAATGAAATGCTAGGTCTCCTGTCCCCTCTTGTTTTGAACCCTGCCTGTCTTCTGCTAGTTTAGCTAATTGGAATATTTGCATCAAAGTGTTAATGAAATGTGATATTTTTGAACATGCGCCCTTGATAGCCCATCGGTTTTGTTTTGTTATTAAAACATTTCTTGTATGTTGGTTCCTCAGATCCATAACCGGGGTGAGAGAAAAGAAAGGGAGGGGGGGGGGGGGAAGTCAGAACGAACCCTGTTTTGTTGAGAAAGTGCCCTTTTGAAATCTAAAAGAATAATGAGCATCTGGAATTTCAAAGTTAGTTGTCCTGTCATACGAAAAACGGACCACCTCTTTCAATTTTCTTGCTACGGGTCTTCCCCTTGTTCGGCGTAGATATTAGAAACCTCGCCCCAATTTTTCTTCCAAAATCATGTAACAGAGGAACCAGGACCCTTTGTAAAACAACAGAAAACTATTTGGGACCTACTATGATCTGCATTGCAGTTTTAACATATTACATACCCCAAATACTTTCTTGCAAAAGTGTCCTTATTTTCAGATCTTACTGTCCTATTCCTTTTAGATTAAACGTTCTTCAGAAATATTGCTTGGGAAATACTGCTCCATCAACAAAACAGGTATCTATAATTAATCCATTTTGATAAAAATAACTGCAGTGCCATCTGTGGCCGTATAAAAATCACTGGCGCGGCCGCGGCGGCACGTGCGTCCAGTTCGCTGGCGTTAAATTTATTAGTACGTGTATCGGTGTTGTGCAGCCTAGTTAAAAAAAAAAGGTTCCAAGAGCGTGTTTAAACTGAAACTTTAGGGGTGTACAACATTGGCTTACATTTTTTACCCTATTTTTAATGATTCCAGGATTACCAACATGGTTTAATTACCTACAAGATTAACAGCAATAACAGGAGAAGTTAACTACAGTAGGCCTATATATTTTTATGTGCCGTAAGTACAGTAATTACAGTGTAACAGGTGACGTAAATAGACGGTATAGTCGCGACTTTAGGACTGAGGCGATTTTCACGTTAAAACAGATAGGACAGAGTCTCACTCTGAATTGCATGTAGTGCGTACAGTAGCATGTAAAGCATACAGAGGGAGATGTTATCTCACTAGTTAATCTTGTGCCCCCATTGTAAAGACTCGGAAGAGTGATTTTTGATCTCTTTTTTTGACATTTCAATATTTTATATACATTAACTGTTTTAAAGGGACTTCCAAGTTTTCCTAAATGATAAAAGCAAAAGCCAAAGTGCACCACATCCAAACTTGAACGAACACGCTCAAATTTTGTTATAATTCTTTATCGCTTGACTTTTTCATAGAAAGGTTTCTTTTTTATTCATCACCGTGACAAAGATGAAAAGTTTAGTGACACCTTCAAAGAATTTTATAGGAAAGTTCTCGTTTTTTAATAAAATTTTCGCAATTTTCTTTCTTAAGTCATAAGTGCACAAAATTGGTTCCCCCATGCTATAAGTTGTACAACTATACTAGGCCCCTAGGATTTTACCAAATAATCTTGTCGGTGAGTTTGCCTGCATTACTACTGTACAGTAGTCCCAGCAAAAAAGGCTAGCATTAAGGAGGTCGGACATCCGGGAATGTTGTGGTGCACGGCGACGTAACAATGCTTTTAAAGTTTTTTGACATTCTCGAACTTCAGTCAAAGGGGAAAACAAACAGTCAGTTATCATTGCAGTCAATGGGAGAAAAAACTTTTTTTTTTTATTTTGCTAAAACTACTCGACAGAATTTATTTTTCTCAACAAATGTTGTGTTTTAGATAATAATTTCCAATATATATGAGTACCAATAATTTTCGCTGACAGGTTAAGGCGACAAAAGTATTCATAAAAAATATCCCATTGACTGTTATAATAAAATTTCCCCTTCAACTTGGCAAAACCCTACTGAGCCTGTACACGGTTACGTCGAACCGACCACCTTAATCAAGAAGGAACATACAAGTTACATGTATAACTGTACTACTAACTAACCGACACTAGGCCCTACAATCAAATACTAAGGTTACAGCCTACTATAGTACTAACCTTACACTAAAGACTTAAGTAAAGGAAATTTTACATCACCTACTAGTACTACTAGTACTAGGCCTATTGAACTAGAGCGTACAAAGTTGAGTGCAGACGTATTTTCCACAACCAATTTATTTATTAGATATTTTACCTCTTAACTGTGGATTTTTCTTACCCCACTTGGATATATATCATTGTTTTACATTTCTGCAGATTATTCATGCGTATTCATTGCCTGTCTATTTATTTTTGTTATCATTTAATGCAGTTTTGTGTTTGTTATTTTTGCGTAACAATTGTGAACTTAATGTTATATAGCCTAACACACTTTTTGTAGTATTACCATTTCCACGTTTTTTTTCGGTGATCGGAACATTATTAATCCTGAGACCTGAGTAAGTTTATTGTTTGTTCTCTATACGTCATTCCATTCATATTCTTTTCTGTATTACAGTATTTATCTGCTCTACCTGTCTGTATTTCCTGTTTGTCAAGTATATTCATTCTTCTTGCCATCAATCATGTACATTCTCACTCACAACCTCGTCTTCCCTGTACTGTTCTTGTTAACATACTCCCGAGTCTCTGACTCTCTAAACTTCTTGTATTCGTCGCAACCCCATTCATCCCAGGCATCAAATTTGCCTCTAAACGCCCCAGGAACTGCTTACCATGTCTTGTTTGGCTCTAGTGATTATTCAAATCACTCACTTGCAACTTATCTTTGTATCGATGGGCAATTACATTCGTACAAATCAAGTTGGAAATTGACAATATTCAACTCACGCAAGAGAAAATTACTCCTTTTACTCCTTACCCTTTCTGGTGATATTTGTTTATGTAAAGCGCATTGAGACCGTTTGGTATAATGCGCTATATAAAAATGTATTATTATTATTATATTGAAAGCAATCCTGGACCCTCCCCAAAATATCCTTGCAAACAATGCAACAAATCTGTCAAAAATAACCAGAAAGGTATTTGTTGTGATGATTGTGACTCGTGGATTCATAGTAAGTGTGCAGCCATTAGTAATGCAGCTTACAATACTCTTGCATCATCATCTGATGATTGGTTTTGTTCGGAATGTTTGGCACCTTGTGGCCTGTGTGGACTCCAGTGTAGGAGATTCGAAAAAGCAGTACAGTGTGACAATTGTGATCTATGGATCCACACTAAGTGCTGTAGCATTGACGACTCAAAATACAGCGATCTCATGCATTCTAGCTGTACCTGGGTGTGTGACACTTGTGACTTCATAAACTTCTCTGATTCTTTCTTCTCAACTAACAATTCCATCAACTGTACTAACTCATATGAGCCACTTCAAAATTGTTCTTCTGGCCTTGACTCGTGATCCAACCACCATCCCGATGTCAAATTGAAAACAAATCCCAAAAGGGAAAAAAGGAAGGTTCTAAAACTTCTTGTTATCAACTTTCAGAGTGTTCGAAACAAGACGGCCTCCGTGGAAAGTCTTATCAAAGAAAAAGACCCAGATGTCATTATTGGCACTGAAACCTGGCTTAATTCCAAAATTACCAGCGCTTAAATTTTTCCGGACAACTGTACAGTCGTTCGCAAAGATAGAAATTCAAATACTTATGGTGGTGTACTACAGGCAATAAAAAATGACCTGGTTTTCACTAAGCTCACTAAATTAGACTCTGACTGTGAAATTATCTGGACCAAATTCCAATTTCCTAAGGAAAAGAGCATGTACATAGGAACATTTTACAGACCAAGTCACAATGATCTCACTAGCCTACTTGAGTTGAAAAAAACCCTCCAAAAGCTTGGTAAAAATGCTGACAAAAACAATGTTATTCTTGCTGGTGATTTCAACCAACCTTATATTGACTGGAGTCAAAACATTATATCAGGAACTAACGCTTCCTCCGAAGCAGCCAAAATTCTTCTTGAAGTGACCAATTCATTCAATCTCACTCAAATGGTGCAGTCACCCACCAGAGATAACAACATCCTTGATCTTGTTTTTACTAACAATTCACCAGCTGTTACCTCAGCTAATGTCATTCCCGGTATAAGTAACCATGATATCGTTGAATTGACCCTAAATATCTCCCCTCCTCGTAAAAAGTTACCTAAACGTAAAATCTATTTAAAGAAAAAAGCTAACATAAAACGAATAAAAGAAGACCTGACCAAATTTAAACTGCAATATTATACTCAATTCAATAATTCCATTGATGTTGATGAAAAATGGAATTTCTTTGAACAGGAAATTAAATTAATTATTGATAAAAACACGCCTCACAAATTCACCTCAACTAAACTAGATCTGCCCTGGTTTACCCGTATCCAACGCCGTCTCTGCAGGAAAAAACATAAACTGTTTCAAAAAGCTAAGACTAATCAACAAGCCAGTGACTGGACTACCTGTAAAAGCTTTAGAAAGGCTGTCCATAAAAACCTCAAAGAAGCTAGAAACACCTTCATCTGTGATAAACTTAAAAACTCACTTAACGAAAACCCAAAGGCATTCTGGTCCTATATGAAAAGATTAAGAAGTAACTCTGTAGGTGTGTCTGATCTACTAAATAATGGTAAACTCTGCAGTGACAGTAAAACAAAAGCTAACATTCTAAATGACCAGTTTTTCAGTGTTTTCACAGAAGAAAACACCTCCCAAATTTCTGTAACTAAACCACTTACCAACAGCAAAATAAACCAACTTATAATTACCCCAGAAGGTGTCAAAAAGCAATTGCATAACCTAGACCCCAACAAAGCCTCAGGTCCTGACCAAATACCACCATGGTTTCTAAAAACACACGCTGATGACCTCTATGAAATTCTAACTGATCTCTTTCAAAGCTCTGTCGATAATGGTACTATTCCTAACAAGTGGAAAGAAGCAAACATATGTAGCGTTTTTAAAAAAGGTGATAAACAAAACCCAGCTAATTATAGACCTATTTCCCTCACCTGCGTTCGTAGTAAAATCCTAGAGCATATAATCCACTCACATGTGATGAAATTCCTTGATGAGCATAATATCTTAAATGATTTACAACATGGCTTCCGTGCAAAAAGGTCGACTGAAACACAACTCCTCTTAACAATAAATGATATATCTTAACAAATTGACCAAAACAGTAACGTCTCTATGGCTATTCTTGACTTCTCAAAAGCCTTTGATAAAGTCCCACACCGGCGCCTGTTATCCAAACTTTCCGCCTATGGCATTGAAGGAAATTTTCTGGCCTGGTTTGCATCATTCCTCAACAACCGCATCCAGCGTGTTGTCTGCGATGGTGAAATCTCTGATTCTAAACAGGTTTTATCCGGTGTACCACAAGGTACTGTCTTGGGTCCATTACTTTTCCTCTTATATGTAAATGACATCCCTGATAATATAAACAGCACAGTTAGACTGTTTGCTGATGACTGCCTTGTGTACAGAACAATTGATAACCCCTCTGACCAACAAATCCTCCAAGATGATCTTAACAAACTTGAACAATGGCAAAATAAATGGCAAATGAATTTCAACCCCTCTAAATGCTACATCTTGTCAATTTCCTCTAAGAAATGCTTTAAATCACCTGTCTATACCTTATGCAACCAGCCACCAAAACATGTCAACTCCCACCCATAACCTAGGTGTTGAAATTGATAATAAACTTAGATGGGATAAACATATACATAACATAACCAAGAAAGCTGACTCTCTACTTGGCCTATTCAAACGTAACCTCTCAAACTGTCCCACCGACGTTAAATCCACTGCTTATAGAGCTCTAGTCAGGCCAGTGCTTGAGTACGCATCTGCAGTCTGGGACCCCCATCACCAGTGCGATGTGGATAAACTTGAATCTATTCAAAGGAGAGCAGCCAGGTTCTGTATGGCAGACTACTCTTATAAATCTAGTGTAAAAAAAACAACTTTATAAATTAGATTGGCCCCTGCTGAAAACAAGAAGATATAACACCCGGCTACATATGCTATATAAAATTAATAACAATCTTGTCGCCATCAATAAAGATGAACTTATCCCCACCGTCAGAACTAATACAAGAAATAATCATGACCTTAATTTCCAGGTTCCCTATGCTAAAAAGAATGTATATAAACACTCTTTCTTCCCTCACACACTCAAGGATTGGAATGCTTTACCATCAGACATTGTACATGCACCAAGTCTCAACTGTTTCAAAGCTAAACTTACTATACTAACACTTGTATTGCTAACTAGTTTTTTTAAATATTTTTTACTCATACTTTTTACGCCCGGTTGGCGTTCATGTCCTCTTGAAGGATTTTTGCCGACTGAACCGATTCAGAACTACAGTACCCAACTGGACCTAGGCCCACGTCGTTAGTGTTAAACGCAGCATATGATTCATTGATTGACACTAGGCCTAGGTCTATGCCATGATGGAGTAATGACTTAGGGTAGTAGGCTATATGAAATGAATATTATTAATATAATTATCAACGTTACAATCTTACCTGGCAACCAGTTGTTCGACAGCGTAAATAATGCCATTCATTTTTTCACTATTATCATATTGACGGATTCAGATTTTATTGTACTTGAAATCTAAGATCAGGTTCGTTCACATGTCCTTTCAAATAGTTAACTGATTTGATTTCCTATTTCGAAATAGTGACGAGTAACGTTAATAATTATCACACAATCACATGCACAGCTAGCACTAGGCCTAGCAGCATCCGGTTTTGCAATGTTAGCGGAAAGACGAACGTTACATACACATTTTGTGTGTATGATATGCGCGCGTGTCTAGCATATGCGCATGCTGCCGCCACCAATTTTTCGATCAGTTATCACGACCCATTATTTCCAACAACAACAAAAAACAAAAACGGAGAGAAAATTAGGACTATTTGCCAGATTTTGGGAGGTGACATTGACAGGATTGATGCTAATATCAGGGGCGTAACTTAAGGGTGTGTGTGTGTGTATGTGTTTGTAGAGTCAATTCCAATTTTGACTATTTCGTCAATTTTTGCAGTATTGAAAAAAATAATAATCATAATGAATTACTAAGGTTACCTTTGTTTTCTGTTGAAGATGTTCTGGATAAAGAGTTGTTTTGTTATCTTCATGGCCGTACGATTTCCCCTTCTTCCCCCCCCCCCATCCCTCCCTCTTCCAGGGCTGCGTCCAAGCCATGAACCCAACAATTTTGCCCAAATTTTCTCAATTTTGAAAACTATCGAAAATATTGATAAAGTCAGATATTTTGAGGAACAACTTTGGAAATTTAGTGGGAAAATGTACTCAAACATTTTGAGGAAAAACTTTGGATATTCTGAGGAAAACCGTCTAAAATATTGAAAGAGTTACTGATATTTTTTGAAAAAGAAATACCTCGGAAAATTGGAGGAAAAAATCGCAAATTTTGAGAAGAAACTAGATTTTTTTAGGAAAACCTGAAAAGTTTCATGTTGTGTATACATCTTCTTTATTCCCCAACTGTCATTTTTGGCGCGGTTCAATAAAAAAAAACACTTGACCACCATTGACCTTTAATGTCACTCATGCACGGTAAATATTGAGTGGATAAAGTGTTCAACTAGTCAGCCAGTGTAACTGGTATGAAATGTGTTCTCATCCAGTAATAGCAAAGGAGGAAAGTGGGGATAATCTGCATGATTATGTACACGATATGAAAATTGGATATTTTGAGTAAAAACTTTGGAAACTTTCAGGAAATACTTCGGAAATTTTGAGGAAAACCTTCGGAAATTTTGAAGAAAAAGTAAGACATTTTGAGAAATTTTGCTAACTCTATAAATAGATGGCTGGTATAGGCCTACACAACTGAATTCTAAGACCGATCGCTTTCATCAGGGTTACCAACATACTCCAACGTAATGAATTAGTGGAAATTGCCCATGAAATCCAATTCAGACCAGCTTTTGAACAATTTTCCCCGAATTTTCCGGAGAAATTTCTCCTCTGCCCGCTTAGAAACTGTAAATTTATAATGCTTAACTAAATAGATTTTAGCTGCGGAAAATTTGAAATTGTCTTCTTACTACCACTGAAATTTTCCGAACTTTGTCAGTTTGTGTTAATTTTCAGCCCTTTTAGGGCATCAAAGACAAACAATCTTCGGAGCTGCCGAGGGATTTCCCTGTGGACCCCATGCAATGGGCCCCTCCTGGATTCCTATTGCTTCGCCCCAGGACCCACCAATATTTCACTTATATTTTGGGAACTTTGTGTTGCTTTTCAGCCATTAGGAGCATCTGAAACACGAAATTCTTAGACTATGGCTTCGCCCAAGAATAGTTCCACACAATTTTCAAGGGAAATAAGATTTCGCTCCTTGCCAGCGCGGCCTGTTTATGGTAACCTAGATTGTCTTCTTTTCATCAAATAAATTTTCGAAAGGAAGGAAATCTGTTTACAATTGTTCTATATTATGTGATTGTGTACACATGTATATCGTTTATAGATAAGTCAGGAAAAGATTGACTTATTATAGGCCCTACATGCTTTGCACACAGAAAATCTTAAAAATTGGTTAAAAAACGAATCGGAAAACTCGAAGGTCCCTAACTTGCTAAGTGACACATCAGTAAATTAAATGAATTCTAATAGGTCTACAGTTGCCAATTTTTCAAGTTTTAGCTCAAAATATCCAAAATATCCGAGAAAAAAACATTCTTAAGTTTTTGTTCAATATTAAAAAAAAAGAATGTTCAATTCATTTAACAAAAATTCTTACAAATTTATGAAGTATTTACTCAAAATATTTTAAACATTTTCTTCAAAATTTTGCAAGTATTCTTTTATACCCAACTTTTCCCTTGAAGTTTTCGGTAAACGGGAGAAAGGAGGAGGGAGGGGTGGGGGAAGGGGATAGGTTGGATTTGTAAGTTGTATGGTTCTACCCCCGGCAAAAAGTCTGGGCCCCGTCTCCACTCTCCAGCTATTGAAATTTTGATGGCACCAAAGATACATACATACAAAGATTAGGCAGTTAGGGCTCCCAGGCAACAGCATGATGCAAGTACGACTACGCAGTGGTAGACTTTTTTGCCAGACAAAAATGTGTTTATAGGCCAACACGTGCCTACATAGGCCTATGCTTTATAAAATCGATAACATTCTTATCTCCATTGACAAAGATAACCTTATCCCATGCATAACCAACAGAATCAGGGACGTAGCCAGAAATTCAAAAGAGGCAGCGACCTCTGTGTGAATTTTTTTTTGCAACGGGCCCTTTGCCAGTTTGCACAGAACTCTCGTTGCAGAAAAAAACAAAAACATTTTACCCAAAATGTTGGGTCTGACCTATTCTTACCGGTTTTCTGAAGGCTGAAAGGGTTTGAAATGAGTTTTTTTGGAGAATTGACTGATTTTTTCAGAAAATTAACTAAATTTTCCCACTGTTTTCCCTAGCCCTATGTATCAGTAGATAAGTGGGACAAATGCATCAAAAATTGCTGCTAATCTGGAAATCTCCTTCATTATCGAGCAATTTTATGAAAATTTCTTTATATTTGAAAAATGTTCTTCCATTTTCTGGAAATTTCCTTCATTTTCAGGCACGTTTGGGGAAAATTTCGGTATTTCGGATAAGTTAGGGGAAAGTTTCTTCATTTACTTCTACTGCTTCTTTAAACGTCTCTTTTCTCGCCTTCCCCCGTTTTTTGTCAGGAATGTCTATAAATACTCACCCCTCCCCCTCCCGAATACCAACAGATTGGAATACTCTGCCAAAAGATATGCCATCAGCCTTCAGTTATTGTACTTGCATGCGTGCATACACATATACTGATATGTCTAAACTGTTTCAAATCTAATTACTAATACTTGTATTGTTAACTTACTTTTTATTTCTCTGTACGCTTGATTGGCATCCATGTTTTCATGAAGAATTTTTGCCCACTTATAGCTATTCAAAAAATGTCAGAATTAGAATTATATGCGCATACGGTGGAGGAGGGGGTAGTGGGGTGCTACGAAGAGAAGTGGGATATGATGGGTCCGGTTGCACATAGTTTTTAGGGGACCCTGAACTTATTCAAAAAGCATATGGCAGTATGGCATATAGCTGAAAGGGGAATTTCTCCTCCTCACCCCAAACGAAATCCAGAAATCCCCCCGCTCCGTCTGTCCCGCTTTTACATTCACGTATTTTCACTGTAAGACAAAGTAAAGAGGAATATTAATCTGTTAATAGCTTTACTAATAGACCTATTTAATGTTTGTGGATCTTTTTTGGACTTGTTCCAACTTATATCAACTTAGTAAACGCCACAATAAGATAAACACAGAGTATGGATTTTACTTTTAATCTGTGAATTTCTGGTAATTATTACAATAAAATGGTGAAACCTGGTTTAAATTATAAAATGAAACTTTATCCAAATTTGAGTTGTCTTTTTTTAGTGTGTGAATGTGAAAATTAAAATATGAAATAGTCCCAGGGGTGTCGAAAGGAAGGGAGGGGCAGGCAATTTAGTGAGCCTGGCCCCGGCCCCTGGCCACTGACCCCTGGCCACTTTAAGTTCTTCTAGTTTCTAATGAGGATCTGAGCCAGGAAAGAAAAAAAAGTCTTAGTGTCATGTTAGGGGGTAGCGGAAGATGTTTGAATCTCAGGGACATGGGATTAAAGGGGGCACTTTTTCGACTGACATGTTGTGAAAGCATATATACGGTATGGCAGCATCATAAATTTAGGCGCAATAATGTGCCCCAACTTCGCCGAAAAATGTATAAACTTTTATCGGTCAAAAAAGTACTGTCATCGCTGAACAGCTGATAGGCCTTCCTAAAAATTGTGTATGATTGCAGATGGTAGAAAAAAATGGATAGAAAATGTTTGAAATCGAAGCGGCACCTGTGATATCTTTTTAACATTGTTTTCTCATATGCATTTTGGAGAGGCTGGGGTTCCAGGGTACACACATTGATGAGCTTGTTCCGCGTACCCACATAGAGACTAGGGGCCGTAATTCCCGGGGACACGAGTGGACATTGGGGACATGAGGGACCATTTCCCCCTGGCACTTTTCAGTAGAAGTTTGAAAAATCAGTACATTTTTGGGAAAATTTGCCTCTTGTCCCCCAGTTTTTGTCCCCCCCCCCCCACACCCCCCCCCCACACACACTTTTTAGCTCCTTTTTGATCCCCCACTTTCTGGTTGCCCCACTTTTTGGATCTCCCAACTTGTTGGTACCTCCCAATTGTTGCATTAATAATAATGTATACTTGATAAAGCGCCGGTATCCGTCAAAAAGGGCTCATGGCGCTTTGCAAAAAACAAGCCAGTTAAACAGTTTAAACTCATCTTAGGCTGGAACAACATACAACATTAACAAGAAAGTTTTTTGAAAAGGAATGTTTTTAAACCAGTTTTGAAACTGTCCAGATTAGGGGGCCATGTGCTACCCTCTCCCCGCCCTCCCCCTTCCCCGCCCGCCACTTCCCCCTCCCAACCCCAACTTTCTAGATGAGAAGTACGGCTCTCAGCTACGCCATTGTTTGTGCCGCGCAGTTTGCACAAAATGCGTCATATGACCTTTCTTAAAAAACTGACGAAACCGTTAAATGCGTTATCATGTTGTAGCCTAATAACTACCGGGCGAATGTACCGAACTATCAGGCGAATGTAGGAATATAGATCTACAGTTACACGAACAATTTTTATACATTTAGCAGAATAAGTATTCAAAGTGAAAAAAAAATCAATAATTTGTTTAATTTATGCCAAATTTCATATGAAAAGTTATTCAAACATGTCAAATTTGTCAAAGCTTATTTCGGAAGCGGATAAATATTAAGACTGAACTGTCGGTATATGTCGCGCACTAGCGCTGACACACATACCATGCATACTGTGCATGTGTTACTAACGTACGGTAGTAGTAATGACGTCAAGCATGGCCGGCGAAAACACGGAAGCTCCGAAATTGCCTGAAAGAAGCTACGGAGAAGTGATAATTACTCTCGAAAATTGTCCACTTACTGAGGATAAGTTAACAAGTACACCTTCTTCTTTCGATGGATTGTCAATGGATACAGAAATGGACTTACGAATCCTAGGATGCGAGTACATTCAAACATCAGGCATCTTGCTAAAACTTCCTCAGGCAAGACTTGATTTTAGTGTGTTAGGATGGCTCTTGGTTACGATTAGTGTAGAGAACATTTGTTATTTTGAAGCGGTTGTTTTGTATTTTTGGTCATACGTTTGGCCTTTATTTGCATATTTTATATTATTTATCCACTTTTGAAAAGTAGTATAGTATGACTGGTTATTTCGAGATATTTTAAAGTGTTATGATACTGTTATTTATTTGTCTTTGTTCCGAAAGATGTCTAATTTCATGCGCCTAGTGTTATTTTACAACGATTTTTGAACGTTGGCAGTGAGTCAGGCACTTGCCAGTTGCAGTGTCATTGTGTGTGTAAAAAAGAATTTGTTCCATGCATTGTGTTGTATTTGTATCGTTAATGTAATAACACTTTTTGCATAATAGGGCCTAACGTTAGGCCTATGTTGAAATTAATCTTTTGAAAAATTTGGTGGGTAATCTTAATTGTGGAGGTCAAACATTTGGGAATGTGAAGCGCAGCGACGTAACAATGCTTTTTTGATGATCTTAAACTTTGGTCATAGGGGAAAAGAAACAGTCAGTTATCATTGCTGTCAATGAGAGAAAACCTTTTTTTTTTTGTTATTTTGCTAAAAATACTCAGCAGAATTTATTTTTCTTAACAATTGTTGTGTATTAGACAGTAGTTTCCAATATATTTGAGTACCATTAATTTTCGCTGACTGGCTGAGGCAACACAAGTATTCTTAAAAAATATCCCATTGACTGTAGTTTAATGATAAAGTTTCCCCTTCAACTTGGCAAAACCGTACTGAGCCCGTACACGGTTACGTCGAACCGACCACCTCAATACTCACAGATTCTCTTCTGACTTAAGGATTCTCCTGGATCCTCTTCTGTCAGCTCAAAGCTTCTACTTATGCTGAATTATCTTGTCTAGTTGGGTTAATCTGGATGCATTCTTTGTAATCATAGTATTAGGGCTGGTTTTTTTAATGTCTGTCTAGCCTCAAATGTGGGTATTGATTTAGATGTTAATGCTTCTCAAGTCAAAGTCTAATTTCATGTGCCTAGTATTATTTTTACAACAATTTTTTAACGTTGGCAGTGAGTCGGGCACTTGCCAGTTGCAGTGTCATTGTGTGTAAAAAAAACATGTTCCATGCATTGTGTTGTATTTGTATCAATAATGTAATAACACCTTTTGCATAATAGGGCCTGATGTAAGGCCTATGTTGAAATTAACTTTTCAATTATTTGGTGCGTAATAAACAATTTTAGCCTAACATTAGGCCTATGGGGCTGCCCAGTCTCATAGCTCGTTTAGAATCAGAATGTGACATTGTCAGAAGTGTCAATTTTAACATCCTTGAAGGATTTTATTCTAATTGAAAACCTGGAAAATCCTAGTTTAACGGTATTAGCCAAAATTCTAAAAAAGCTTTAAAATTTTGATTAAATTTGATACCGCTTTTATTTTTAAACCGGGCTGATATTGGCCAAGGGGATGTGCATTTCTGCCATCGTGTTAAAACTAAAATTTTAGTCCAAAAATAAAAAAATATGAAAAATAATATTTTAAAGAATCGCATAGTAACATTAGGAACTTGAACATTTTGTGACTCACCCCTACACCCCCGGATAAGGTGAGTCATTGCATTAAAGTGGGTGGGTAAAACATGTACATTGATGCACCCCTCAAGTCAATTAGGTGACTGACATATTTTGTGAAATGACTTACCCCAAATTATTCACCTTTGTACAAAGTCAATGAGTCTGAAGTAAATTGACCCACCCCAGAGTCACTCTGGTGACTGACAATTTGGTACAATGACGTACATGTGAGTCACTATTTTATATGTCAATGACTCACCTTTGACTGACATTGCCGGGGTAGTAGGGTGAGCCATACAACTGACAAGTGCAATAGACCTAAACATCTTCTTTTAAACTCTGTATAGCAATTTACCACTATGCCCTATAGGGTCCAAGCCCTACTAGAATTTTTCCTGTGAAAGTTTAGAAGAAAATAAGTGATATTGCAATTTGATTCTGAGTGCATTGCAATTTGATTCTGAGTGCATTCCATGTGGATTTGTTGTTTTTATAGTGCATTTTAGAGTTTTTATGAAATAGGCAACAATTTGTCACATTGCTTATTTCTGGAAAACATTTTTTCTCCTTTCAGGTTGCCATGGCTACAGGGCAGGTGGTGTTCCAAAGGTTTTATTATTCCAAGTCTTTCGTTAAACACAACATGGAGGTGAGTAGTCCACTTGTAAAAGTTGTCAAAACGAGAAGTAATAATCCTGATACAGACCTATCTTGCTTTTTTGTTTCCAATTCAAACTGAATTCCTGTTTGGGATATGATTTGAATGCTAGTTTCATGACAGATATGTCTTTGGTCATCATCATTTAACTTTGTTTTCTTAAAGATGTAAAATTGACATATTTTGTGAATGAAAAGGAGGAGGTGTTTTTTTCGTGCGGTTGCTAACTTAATATTTTGGTATCGGTATTAAATAGATATGTGAGACACTCGATTCATAGTTACAATTCATTGGTGAGGAGTTAGCAAATCTTTTTAGTTTAGCATCTCTACAACTCAATTTTTGTTTCAATGGTATTTAAAAGCCTGTATTTTTTCAAAGGTGTCACTCAATTCTACTGTGTTATTACCTTTTTTGGAAGGAATGAGTGTTGAGTGTATTTTGTTATCTGTATATAAGATCAGCACTTGCCATTGTTCTCTATTTTAGTTTAAACTGCTATTGGACTAAAATTGTGCAAGATACTGATATTAAAAGAGTATTACTGTGGATTTTTATTTTTTAGTTTATGATAGAGAAACAAAGGGTGAAAAAACTTAAATATCTTATTCCGTTTAGAAGTTATCACAAAGAGTAGAAAAATTTCTTAAAAACACCTTGTACAGTATATGTCCTGCAGCTTGGTGTGTCATCAAGGCAATTCCAGCACAGTTATGTATTTCTTATAAATACATTTTTTCACAAAATTCTTTAACATAACCCCCATCAAAAAGTTATATATTCTGAAAGAACTGTTAGAGCTCTTCCAAACGATACCAAGATCACTGCTGTGGGCCTATTTGACAAAGAACAATATTTTTTGAAAAAGAATGTCCCCACTTGAGCGTGACATGCTTAGTCTGGGTATTTAAGGGTTAAAAGAAGTTCATTATCAATTGTCCATTTGTATATTAACAGGCATTACTGTACGTTACCGTTATGCTAGGATTTTTCCAAAACAAATCTCCAGTAGGTCTTGTAAAGTGAGGAAGGACTTATTGGAATCAAATGTAACAAATGCCCTTGCATATTTTCTTTAAGAATTGAGCTGTTTGTCTTTTGTCGTCAGGCATTGCATGATTGTTTTGTTTTGCAGAAGGTATAAATAGAAAGTAATAATCATAGCTAAAAAGGATGGTTTCATATGATAGCTTTATTTGTTTTTTCCCTTTGCGCTGAAGATTGTAGCTATGGCCTGCGTCAATCTTGCTTCTAAGATTGAAGAGGCCCCACGACGTATGCGTGATGTCATCAATGTTTTCCATCATATAAAGCAGAAACGCTCAAACAAGTAAGTTTCTCTTCTGCACTTTTTCATATCAAAGGAAAAGGGGTATCTTCCCATAAATGAATTTATAAGTGAACGTTGCCGTGCTGGTAACGTCACCTCTGTTTTTCAATTATTCTTTTTGATCGTGAAAAATTCCCTATGTTATCAATCACACATATAGGTCCCTATGTTCGGTCTGGCTGACGTGTGGTCGATAACAACACAAGATTTCTTGCAATCAATAAGGAAAATTGAAAACCGGAAGTGATGTTACACACATAGCAGCGGCCACTTCTGATTTTATTTATGGGGTGGTACCTTTCCTTTAAATGGAGGAAGCTGATTAAATCATTTCTCGTTCTTTCGGATTAATAAATCATATGGGTGTAAGAATTAAAACTTGTTTGTGGTAGATCTCATGAATAATGGAATCCCGTATTTTTGGCAGGTGCTTCAAAAATAATAGTAATGCCTGCAAGGTGAACAGTGCTTACAATTGTCTCATTCCGGTAATAAAAATCCATTTCTCTTGCTCGCCTGTATGAAATAAACCCAATTTGAAATCAAATCAGAGATGGACAAGTCATTCAAAAATCAACTTGGCGACTGGCAGGAGTGTCTAAACTTGTGGTTGTTCTGACATTTAATAAGGTTGCCCTTGGAAATCTTTTTGTATACATGCAATGCAAATTTGGCTGAAAACCAAGTTGTTATCCATTCAACACAGGCAGATCAAGTAAATATCATGGCTGCCCTGACAAAGAAGTTTGGTTGTTGTACTGGGCAACCGGACATTATTAATTGTCGAATGCTGACTGCAATGCAGTTAAAACTTTTCCAAGCAATGCCCTATTTGAGAAACATTAACAAATTATGGATCATTTTTGTGGGTATGGGGTGAAGGGGGATTTTCATCACCTTCTTCTGTATTTGACAATAATTTTAAATACTATAGGGAATGGCATCAGCTGTCTTCTTGTAAGTTACATATGTTTTACATTTGAATTGCATTTAACCTAACAATTAATTGATAGGAGATGTCATTTTCATCTGCATTAACACTGACTATTGCTCGTGGTAGATGTGTAAAGATAAATGTGAGGATCTTCATGTATAAATGTAATCCTTCTGTAAATCATGTGTAATTTACATGAAGGCAAATAAGTTTTCTGTAATGTGTGGAACATCTTGAAATGTTTGTCATACTGAGAACTAAAATGTTTCTTACCAGGGAGAAAAGGAGCAGGAAGACATGAAACATCTTAGTAATATTTGTCGGTCAATTTTTCCAAGCAGGGTTAGGGTCAGATTTTGAGAAATATTGAAGATACACATTGTTATTTTGATGGGAGAACTTAAGTATTTGATGTATTTCTGCATTGAAATAACTTATGTGCTTAAATGAGTGATTTAATGGTAACTGTAATCCCATGATATTAATTGATATTTAAAATAAATTGACATACCTTTGAGAAATTGACAGGCAAATATTGCTTTGTAACTTGTTAACCGATCTGATCACATCGCATGAACATGTTTTTGTTGGGCGCTAAATAACACTTGCTTCCTTCTATTATTAAACCCTGACAGCCAGCCTGCCTCTCTGTGAGTCACTTGACAATGAGAGTCGTCTGGCAAGTCATCATCATCACATGACGGAGGGCTGAGCCTGGCTTCAGTACTCCAGAGATCTCACAGCCAACCATTCTATTCCTTCTCATCCATCCACAATATGGACAAGGACAATTGGACTGCGAAAGAAAGCCGTTCTGAAATGTTGGATGAGAAAAGTTGTCTACCTTTTAAGGGTTTAGATGGTCCTACTGTTAATCACAGAGAGAGTTGGTAAAAGGTGTGAGTGTTTCAGGTATTAGATGGTTCTAAAGTGAAGCTATATATAAGGGTGTCTGATGTCTTTATGTTGGAGTCTAGTGTCATCACTGACAGTTGGATGATGTCCCACCAATTCTAATCTTTTTCTTCATATTATCGGAGCTTGAGAACTGTTACACAGGTAATATACACCCACTTTCTTAATCTTTTGTAATCTTAAGATCCTTGTTGGTAAGCCTCTGTTTTTCGATGTTGGTATGCCTCGCGAAAATATGAGTGACAAGTAGAAGCGGTTTAAAATCATTTCCTTCCACATCTCAAAACTTTGATGAAGATAATTTAAATTTTCTTCCAAATTATACCCTTTATACCCTATTAGTGTGACTTATAAATAAGCAAAGCAGCAAAGCGAAAAATGATTTCATTTGTGCCATGTGCATGAAATTTTGGGAACTTGTTATTTGTGGCAAATAGCTTCTGTTGGACCGTTAATCGTTGAAGTGAAGGGATGGTACTGAAGTTGAACCTGACACCAGATCTGCTAACCAGTCTTTAACTTAGTTATATGAAATGAAGATTGGATTACAAATTTTTTGAGAACATCAATGTTCAATTTTCTTTCAAAAGACAATGAAGAAACATGGATTGGACCGAGGGTTTGAGGCAGAAAAGAAGAAATGGGCATGCCAACTGAAACATAGTGAAGTGACATTATAAAATTCCTGGTGCTGCATATCTATTTGCAAAGTAAACATTTTGGTCTGGTGAAAAACATTGAGAACATGTTGATGACGGATTTAAAATGTGCTGCCCTACTAGAGAAAGGTCTTGCGAATTTTGAGTAATAGTGATCTTGGGTCTCATTGAGGCAGGAAAGGAAGAAAATGAGCATGCGAACAGAAAAACATTTATAATAATAAAACCGCTAGTGATTTAAACAGCTAAACAACTGATGGCTGCACGTAGATATATCATTGTTGTGTATATGTATGCAGAGAAACCATACCAGATTTAAACATTTTTAGAGATCCAACAGGATTTCAATTTTTCATATCAAGAAAATAAAAGTGAATACATGTCTTGTTTGTTTTTCTTTATTTTAAATCTGATAATTTTTTTTACTTTTTTGTTTCCATGTCTTTATTATGAAATGTATCAGCTGTTACAAGTGTACAGTCACTTTTGCATGATATGGCCTAGTAAATTTATTGCATTATGTGGTTACAAATTGTGTCTGGAAACAAGTTATTTCTTTGAAATTGTTCTCCAAGCCTCACACAACTTGGAAGATTGAATTGTATGTGCAGCAATTTTGAATATGTCTACTGAAAGTTTACGAGGTTAGTATTGAAAATTTAAAGAAAAAATGAATGCAGAGGTTCAGGTATATATTGGCCTACACATACATCAATGTTCAGAATAGTGTGTTTTAGAGGGTGAACGAAAGTCTTCATAACCTTTGAAGCCAAATTTAATTTTGAAATGAAATGAACATCTTTGGGTAAAAGGTCAAGTATTGTTTTCATTATTGCACCATTATTTGTTAGTCGTAATTCTGATGCCATTCCCTAAGTTTTAGTCCTTATATTGATTTATTTATGTTTTGAAAGTTCTATACATTGAGTGTAGAATGAGTTTGGTATTTTCACGGTTGGTTTGTTTGAAATCTGCAGGACAATTGAACCGATGATTTTGGACGGGAAGTACATCACGACCAAGAATAATATCATCAAAGCAGAGAGGAGAATTCTTAAGGAACTTGGATTTTGTGTCCACGTGAAACATCCGCACAAGGTAAGCCCAATTTAACTCCCATTGTCGCAGAATGGGGTAAGATAGAGGTGAAATATGACGTGAATTGTGCCAAAATGATAAGTGTGTCTGAAGTGGTAGTACCTGTGCTGCCTGATCAAGAATGTGTGAAAGGCATGGCAAATGAAGAAATGTGCTCATTGAAGTCAACAGCAGACAGTAAAGGTATGGTAAAGGAATGAGTCAAAAGTTAATGACAGATATAGAATTGAGTTTTGCTTAATTATAATTTTGTTGAAATTTCAACCCATATTTGTAAGATTTATGTTATTCTCGAGCTCGGACATCCGGGAATGTGGTGCACAGCGACATAGCAATGCTTTTTTGATGATCTCAAACTTCAGTCAAAGGGGAAAACAAACAAGTCAGTTATCATTGCAGTCAATGGGAGAAAAAAACTTTTGTCATTTTTTAACAAATACTGGACAGATTTGATTTTCCTTTGAATATGTTGTTTATTAGATAATAGTTTCTAACATATATGAGTACCAACATATATGAGTACCATTAATTTTTGCTGACTGGCTGAGGCAACACAAGTATTCATAAAATAAAAAATCCCATTGACTGTAATGATAAAGTTTCCCCACTCCAACTTAGCAAAACCTTACCGAGCTCATTTATTGTTTGTTTTCTGTTTAAAAGAGCTTTAATTCTTAGTAAGGCCATGTATGAGTTTTAACAATATTAGCTAGTTAGTTTTGAGGTATACATGTAGCTGACCCTGATGTAATTATCTGTAATTCGTTTGTTCCTTCATTTCTAGTATTTAGATTGGAGCAGGAATAATATCCAACATCTGTTTCTCATAATTTGCTACTTCTCACAAATTTATGGTAGATAATTGAAGAGCAATTGGTTCAACATTTAAAGCGAAGATAAGTTGTCCTGCATGTACATTACAAATGTGCATATAACAAATATTGAATTTCAAAACATTATAAAATGGTCAATGTGGAGTTTTTGCTATTTTCATGTTTGATGGGACTTTAAATAAAACATTTGAGCTAAATTTACCTTTTTCTAGCTTGATCCAAAAAAGCGCAGGGTGTCCCCGAAAAGGCATAAATGGTGTCCCCCAAAAAGGCATAAAGGGTGTCAGCGAAAAAGCCTTAAGGGTGTCCCTGAAAAGGCATCAAGGGCAGGTTTGAAGGCACTTGATATGTAAATAAGCAAGTAATCAATGCAACAAGTAGTGTCCCTGCATCTTATTATATTGGGGAACTGTAATCCGCATCAAAAGAAGGCAAAATAGTTCTCCAAACTATGTTTTTTGAACACAATGTAGAGAGCATAGTGAAAAGGAACCGGGTAGAGGCATAGTGGAGCCCCCTCTGAAAAAGCAAAACTATGGACCTGACCTGACCACATATCTTTAATTGAACCAAAGTGAAATCTGTAGGTCGGAATAAATTGTTAACATTTATCTTTTTATTTTTGTCACTCATTCAAGATGATTGTGACATACTTGCAAGTCTTGGAGTGTGAGAAGAACAGGAGGCTGGTACAAACGGCATGGTGAGTGTTTCTGACCAATCATATTTCATTTGAATATTGATAAGAGTTAGTATTTTAACAAAAGCTACCATTTGTTGTACTTTCAACATATTTTTCATTAATTTTTTTGGAAACCTGTGCCATTTCCCATACACCAAGTATGCATGGAAGATATCCCTTGATATGCACGGCCATTATTGATATATCACCTTAAAATATTCAAATTTTACTTTTTCAAGATTTACTTTTAGTCATAAGTAGGTTGTCTGAAACGCAAGTTAAATATAAACCATTTATATAGTGTAGGATCAACTATTTATATGGTGTGGGATCAACCATTTATATGGTGTGGGATCATCCATTTATATGGTGTGGGATCAACCATTCATATAGTGTGGGATCAACCATTTATATGGTGTGGGATCAACCATTTATATGGAGTGGGATCATTCATTTATATGTTGTGGGATCAACCATTTATATAGTGTGGGATCAACCATTTATATGGTTTGGGATCAACTTGCCACTCAAACCTGCCCTGAGAATTAATATTGGAAGAAATTTATTTTCTAATTGACCTTTAAATTGATATTTGATCGTGTATGGAAAAGGTATATTAACCGTCAGTTGTAGTGGTTCATTGGGTTGAATTAAAATTGATGTTCAAAGACATGTTACATCCAAAGCCCAGGAACAGTTTCAGTTTTGGGGGTTACAAGCCCAAATAAAATTCTTAAGATTGGGGTTACAGCGCAAATGAGATTCTTAGTTTGTGGTTTGAGCACTAGTAAAAACGATATCTTCATCTTTTTCTCCCAGAAAGGCAACGGTAAGTAAACCTTAAGCAGATGCGTTAACTTCCATCTTGCCAATGAAGTTGCATTGTGCCTAGTTTCAACTCCAAGCAACCTTCTTTGCCAGAAGTTCCTTCTTAGCCAAGCGACCAACATCTTCACGTCAGCCAGCTATGATCTGATCCACAATCAGATTCAAGGAAATTCTTATTCTGTTTGAAGAGTTTATACACTGGTAAATTTTGTGCTTTAGTAAGATATAAAAAGGGGGTAGAGATGTGTTTTTAACAAATTTAGATTAAAAATATGTTTCTGTTATGCTCCGCAATGTAATTGCAGAATAGTTGTGTAATGTCTTGGATATTGCATTTTGAGAAGTTAAAGAATGTGCAAAAAATCATAGGTTGAGCTTCTGCATCAGTGATGCTCTTGGTTGTCAGCATTGTAAATGCGGAATAGTCGTTTATTGTTTTGGATATTGCATATTGAAAATATAAAGAATGTTCTCAACTGTTTGGGAATTATCATGTAAATGTTATGACAAAATTGAGAGTGTAGAATGTAAATGACTTCACATTTATTCTCAAATTGAATGAATTGATGTTTGCAACAATGGAATATTGGTCATACATTGTATTTTTTTTTTATTACATTTAAGGATTAGTTCAGTGGTCAAGCATGTCCATCTTATATGAAAGAGGACTTCAAAATGGTAAAAAAAGCATTCAAAAATCTTATTCCATTAAAGGATTAGTTCAGTGGTCAAGCATGTCCATCTTATATGAAAGAAGACTTCAAAAGATATAAAATGGTTAAGAAATCGTTCAAAAATCTTATTCCGTTAAAGGGATTAGTTCAGTGGTCAAGCATGTCCATCTTATATGAAAGAGGACTTTAAAGGAAACAAAATGGTGAAGAAAGCATTGCAAAATCTTATTCCATTAAGGAGATATTCAAGTTTAAAGATTGGTATCATTTCTGTAGAAATGACTGAAATCAGACTAGTTGTGATGTCACAGCCTCAGATTTCTCAAAATCTTTATGTATTTTAAAGAAAGTTTATTTAATTTTTTCACTATTCAAATTATTTTTCTTTAAACTTTCTTCAGGTGGTATATTATGAATACTATCTTAGATTAAATTTTACTCCTTTTTGACATATCCCGTGGTTTTTAAGCCACAAAATCGCAGGACAAAATATAATAGAATACGTAAATATTTTGAGGAATCTGAGCCTATGACATTACAATTATTCTGATTTCAGTCGTCTTTTGAAGTCCTCTTTCATATAAGATAGACTTGCTTGACCACTGAACTAGGCTTGGGCGATATATCGATATTTCGATATATTTCGATATTGACCCATATCGATATGGCGATATTGAGTTCAAAAGGGTCGATCGACATATCGATATTATGTTTTTTCAATAATACACAATACATGAACTATTACAAAACTAAACATGACTATCAAACATCCAAGTATTTTTTATTAAGCAGCCACAAAAGTTAATAAATTTCATTTATATCAAAGTTTGAGGCAGTCAGTTATGATAAAACTTTATTAAAACATTAATATTGTGATAACAATTACCCAAAAATCCTTCCATAAACAAAAAAGCACTTGACTCGCGGAGTACAGAGGCATTGCGCAATACTTCAACTTTATACTTGATGGCTTACGATGTTCAGACAACAAAAATCATAAGATGTTGAATCCTCAAACATCGTGTTAAGTTTCCTCAAAAGGAATACTGAATCTGAATTTTTAAATCAAACAGTCATTAATTGACAAATTACTGACAAAATTATGAGGTTTTTCTCACTATTTTGTTCGTTCAGAAAGTCTAAAGTAAAAGTGACGAACTGGTCTTGCCAGATCGATCAGATAATGTACAGTGCAGTAACTACATACACACAGTATCACTACTGTACAGTACTTTACTATGTACACACATACCATCTATCACTGTTTCTTCTTAGTGACAACACTGTAATGCGATGGTAGAAGCAGACTAGAAATTCAATAATATGCATCATATATGGACTTCTGAATTTCTAGAAGTCCATATAATGCTACCAAAATAATGCCTCTTTAGTACAACTTTCATAAGAAGTAAGTGAGTTATAAAATTTTAAGAAGAATTGGAGCCGATTTTTGTGAGGCATACAGTGTAGGCCTAATACCAGTTCCACAACATTTTTTTTTTTTTAAGAAAATGCCGAGGCCTAAACTTTTTCAAAGTTTCTGTGATTGATCTTTTGAGATAGAAACCATGTAAAGAGCATTTTTAAACATAATGGGTGTTTATTTGAAGATCATATGTATATATTTTGCAGTGATTTCTGTTAATTTGTACAAAAAGTTTTACTTGACATTTTTTGAGCCGAGACGAGATTACCTTGCCCAGAACAGTACATACAGCTTACGTATGACGTCCTATAATTTGCATATCGATATTTCGATATTATCGATATTTTTCAGGCGATATATCGATATTGCATTATGTTCAATATCGCCCAAGCCTACACTGAACTAATCCTTTATTGGAGTGAAATTTGTATAAAGATGTGACTGTTTATCGGTTAACCAATAAACGTTTGTTACTATAGTTTACCGTTATATAAATGAGCCTTTCGTTTAAACAAAAATTCGGTCTCAAAACTAATTAAAACCGTTCACCATATACATCAACCCTTAACATTCACTTTGAGAATTGATTTTTTAAAAGAAACATTTGTCTCTGACTGTCACGGTGCCGTTAAGCATTAACAAACCAAACCGTTAAAAGAAAATCAATATTTGTTATCCTTTACCGGCATCAATAACTTTGATTGCTCCAAACTCAAAAAGTCATCACAATACACAGTATGCTAGGCCTATTCATTAGTTTAGTTTTAAAAACAATGCTAATGCTAAGCCTAAACTTTTGATTTGCCCATGGCAGCAAAGATAGTTATTCTGTCCACCACATACCCACTTTGTATAGTGAAAAATATTCACACAAATTGGTGCAACAAGTCACTAAATGCACCAAAATCAATATTTTGTCCATTTACATGACTTTATAGCAAAGATAATTGTGGATTATCTTTACTCTAGAAAAGACTATCAGCCATCTTACAATTCACTGCTTTATCAAGGAATAAGAGAATGTACAATGCTTCACATTCAGCTATTTATCTGGCCACATAATGCGGTGACAAAAGGTCTGTAATCTTGATGGACATTTGTCAACAAAAGGTGTATTTATTGGTATACAATAGGATTAAAACTTAGATTCCAATTCAATAATAATTTTACTTGTTGAAGAAGTAATATTTTTTTTTAATGTTCTCATGTTTAGGTATTGAATAGGACATGTAATGGTTGGAAAACCCTTTTCAAAGTGGCAGCAGTAATCGCGTACTTATGACTGATTGAACAGCTTATTTATTCAACTCAAATTCTTGATGCTTTCAATGGTTGTACTATTTTATGGAATGTTCTTTGTTTTCTGTTAGAAAGATGTGTTTTTAAGAGTAAATCACCAGATATCTTCTTCAAAATGATGCACATTTTTGATAACACTTGTGCTAATTAATTGTTACTGTATTAAATTGGCCTTTGTGTACATACACTGATGTACACACAAGTATGTGCAAAAAGATGCAACATTGAACATAAACAATGGGCTTGCTTCCATCGGACTTTTCTGTGTGTTATCGGTTAAACGATCGATAAAGATAAATCACTTATCGTTTATTGAAATAAACGAAAATGCACATCCTAAATTTGTATATTGTGAAAAAGTTTATTTAGTTGAATATTTGTCGCGTTAGAATTTGTGTACAATGAAAAGTGCATAGAAAGAAATTCGTGAGCAGTGGAATTTGTATTAGGTGGAATTTGTATAGATTTTGAATTTGTATAGAATGGAATTCGTATGTTTTCATTGTAGCTGTAAATTCTATACATGTGGATATAATATTTAAAGGAATATTCCTATGGTTTTTTGTAAAATTTTATTTAAAAGGGCAAACCTTTAAAGCCAATTTGGTACAAAAATCAGGTTGATGTATTCCGTTCTGGAGATATAGATTTTTAAAGATTTCCCAATTGCATTTTGAGGTTTTTGTACAGTGATGAATTCGTATTTGATGTCATTCCATTGCAAATGTTTATGTATTTCTTTAAACGTTAATTGGTTGTTTCTTGATGATTAGAAACAATTTTCAAAAAGTTATTGAAGTAGGGTATATTTGGCAATGTATACAAATACCAAACTTTCATCAATTTATTTTTTTAGCAGGTTTTACTAATAAAAAAGGATGATAGATTTGAATGAAATACATCAACTTTATGGGAGAATGTGTTGCTGTGATGTCATACTGAGCCTTCTCCTATTTGTTTATTAACATTTTTTGTGAACCTTAAAATTGAATATCTCCTGGTAGGAATAACATATCAACATGATTTTTGTACTAACTTGTTTCTAAAAAAGTTCTTTTATGAAAGGTTACAAAAAAAAAAAACATGGGAATATTCCTTTTAGGTTTGGGTGTCAAACTCCTGCACCAAACTAGAAAACTGAGAGATAGCTAAATGCTTGCAAATTAGAAGTAAGAATAAGCTGGTCTAGAGCAACTTGCTGATGCTCCTCTTCACCCGCATCAGACTTTTGATGCTCGTTAATAATGTTGTATATGTCAATGATGCATTTTTGTTACAATTAACAAAAATTTAGTATTAAAGCCAATGCCATTCGAGGCATTCAATATTCAAGGCCTTCAATATTCAAGGCATTACATATTCAAGGCATTACATATTTAAGGAATTCAGTATTCAAGGCATTACATATTCAAGGCATCACACTTACCAGGCATTACATATTCAAGGCATTACATATTCATGGCATTCAGTATTCAAGGCATTACATATTCATGGCATTACCTATTCAAGGCATTACATATTCATGGCCTAACATTCAAAGCATTACATATTCAAGGCATTTAATATTCAAGGCATTACATATTCAAGGCATTACATATTCAAGGCTTTACAAAATTCAAGGCATTACAAAATTCTACATTCAGCCCGCCCTCCTTACTCGGGAATATTCAGACCACCTTTTCTAGAATCAATAGGGCACATCTGCTGTGACCATACAACAACATGAGAGGGATTGCCTCCATTGTTGGTGAGATCACAGTATTAAAGCCAATGCCATTCCTAGAGAAATTGGACTTGACTATGGCCCTTAGGTCAAGTTTGAGTGAGATCATGAACTTTCCATGTCTGTAGCAATGTAATCATACCATGTACCTTGATAATTTAGCACTAAATATTATTTAAATGGAAAATTACCAATTTCTTAGTTTTGGTAATTTTCAAGATTTTCAATATATTTTGAAAGCAAGCTAGTCAATGTTGCCTATAGATCTTTTCAAACCGAGTTTAGCCGATCGTCAAACGTCGGGGTAATTTAACCAATAAAATGCTGGAGAATTTTCATTTTCACTAACCAACCAGTAAGTTGTAAGGAAAATGGTAAACAACAATACACGGTTGTATTACCTTCATAAGCTTGTACGCACGTACATTATAGTACAATAAGTATGTACATTAACCTTATGTGAAATGTATAAGCTTTGTGTTGTGTACATGTAAAGTATCTAAACTTGCGTCAAAGTTCCAACTGCTCTGCCTGGATAATTCTTTTGCTATTGGGATGTTTTTTGTTGTCATATTCCAAGAGAATTCCTACTGTTTTTTATTTAGACTGACTTAATTAAGGAATAGGCGATAACCAGGTAGGATTTGAAATTCAAACTTGGCCTCACGTACGTTTATAACACTACGTTCAATGCATGTAGTTGTGGGCCCTAGGCCTAGTGTGTACGTTAAAATGTTGTTTTTTGTGAACAGAACATTGTATGTTAGTTGGGGTCCACATTTACGAACCATTGAAACAAATTGTGCACATTTGAAACACCAAAAAAGGACGGAAATTGGCAAAAATTGTTTATATTTGAAAACTTTGATGTTTAGTGCGGAGAGCCTAAATGGTATGAAATTGTGCTGTTGACCTCGCTGCACAAAATGTGAAAATAGTATCGAGAACTTTTGGCAGCAAATCCCTTCTTATCTGAATGACACAACTAGTTTTGCATATTTAAAAAATTTTGTGAATGGAGAGGATACAGTTAATACAAAGTTTGGTATGGAATTTCCTAACCAAATTACGCTACCATTTAAGTCCAGTGAAGTGCTTATTTGTGTATGTAGGCCCCTATATACTGTTGATTATTGTGTGAAATTGTATTTTTAATGGGCTTGACCCCATACGCCAGTAAATTGTGCAGATCAGAGATTCCCCGGAAATTGATTGGTCTATTGTAGTCACGTGAATTTCGGCCATGTGACATTTAAATGAGATTTTCGGAAATTACTGATTCCGATATGAAAAGTGTCTATAGGTTACCACATGTATCCTTGATAGGAATATTCCCTTGAATTGTTCTTTTTCATATATGGTAGAGGAATAGTAAAGAAACATTTTGCTTGTAAAAAGAAATAGTTTGGTGTAAAAAGAAAATTTGGTGTAAAAAGAAGCAATTTGGTGTGCAAGAAACAGTTTGGGTGTAAAAAGAAACAATTAGGTGTAGGAAGAAACAATTTGGTTGTAGGGAGAAACAATTGGGTTGTAAAAAGGAAACAATTTGGTTGTAAAAAGAAACAATTTGGCGCAAAAAAAAAAGTTTGGTGTAAAAAGAAACAATTTGGTGTAAAAAAAACAATTTGGTTGTAAAAAGAAACAATTTGGTATAAAAATAAACAATTTGATGTAAAAAGAAACAATTTGGTGTAAAAAGAAACAATTTGGTGTAAAAAGAAACAATTTGGTGTGAAAAGAAACAATTTGGTGTAAAAAGAAACAACTTGGTGCATAGAAACAATTTGGTTGTGGCAAGAAACAATTTGGTTGTAAAAAGAAACAATTTGGTATAAAAGAAACAATTTGGTGTAAAAGAAACAATTTGGTGTAAAAGAAACAATTTGGTGTAAAAGAAACAATTTGGTTGTCAAGAAATTGGTGTAAAAAAAGAATTTGGTGTAAAAAAGAAACAATTTCGTTGTGGCAAGAAACAATTTGGTGCAAAAAGAAACAATTTGGTGTAAAAAAGAAACGATTTGGTTGTGTCAAGAAACAATTTGGTAAAAGAAACAGTTTGGTGTAAAAAATAAACAATTTGGTGCAAAAATAAACAATTTGGTGTAAAAAGAAACAATTTGATATAAAAAGAAACAATTTGGTACAACAAGAAACAATTTGGTACAAAAAGAAACAATTTGGTGTACAAACCTTGTTGATATCTTATTCCATTCAGAAGTTTACCAGTGTGTTGAAAAGTGACCTCACAGTGCCCAGTGTGATGTCACAAAGGCAGATTAAAACAATTTTGTGCGTATTTCTATCGAACAAAAAAACACTGGAGTGTAAGGTACATCAGCAGATGGGCAAAGCATGTACTTGTAAAGTGCATGTTGTAATTCCATTTCAATAATTAAACAAAAATACTTCAATAATTTAGAAATAAAACAAATATAAAGAAATACATGAAGGTTGTGTTGGATCGGATGTCTCACAATGAACTCTGCAAGGTCACACTGGTAAAATCTTTTAAATGCAATAACAGTATAAGATATCAACATGATTTTTACACAAATTTGTTTCTTTAATCGTGATATCAATCATGAAAAATCCTGGGAATATGCTCGAAAATGGGTTTTAAGTTTATGAAGTGAGCACACTGTAAAGATTTCTATCAACATATGGTGGAATTGTGTATTGAGCCACCAAAAGGCCACCAAAAATTCATGCATCACTGCCCAACAATCTATACATACAGTGTACAATTATACACTATTTGTACTTACATACAGTGTTTCAGGAATGGTGTAAGCGTGACGGCGTGCACACTATTTAAGGAATATTGAGTCAGGTACACCCCCATTGTAGTACCCATCTGGGTCTTGGATTGTGACGATTCTGATATTGCTGGGAATATTTGTAGATAAGTTATAATTGTGTTTATTGATGAGAGATTGGTTGCTTATAGGCCCATGGTTGCTTATAGGCCCATTCCACTGTTAGTCACTGGACTGGAGAATGGCCATACCAAACCCCAGGGGTCTGCTAAGGCCATTTCCTCATTCTGTTACAGACTGGAGAATGGCTTACAGAGATTGTGTACCACGTCAGAAATGTTTGACATGTCCCTGAATGGTGTACACGTATTGAAAACAATTAGGGAAGGTTCTCATAAAACTTTTTCAGAGCAGAGAATGTATGTCATTGAGACATCTTTTGCTTGTTGTTATGTCACAGCCTCAAGATTCCTCAGTCTTTTATGTATTCTAGCATATTTTTACCTGAAAATTTGTTTTTAAAAACCATGGGATGTGTCAGGAAATGAGTAAAACAGAATCTAGTAAGGGTAATTATAATTTACCACTTGAAGAAAGTTTGAGGGAAAAAATAATTCAAATAGTAAAAAAGTTAAATCAATGAGTGTAAATATCAAGCATGGAAGAAATATAGGAGTTACTGCTGATTGTGAGGATTTTCTGATGTACAAGAATGCTTTGCAGGAGTGTAAGAAGTTTGCAAGGCCACAGGAACTTTAAACAGAAGTTGTCTGATAACATTGAAACTAATGTGAAATCATTCTACTCGTATGTAAGGTGGAAACAGTGTACAAAGGACAATGTTGGTCCTTTAAAGAATGATAGTGACGAAGTATTGCTGAGGATAAGAAGATTGCGTACATGTTAAATACATTTTTTTATCTTCGTTCACAATCGAATGAGAAATCCTCAAGGAATGTTGTAAGGAGTTTTTCATGTTTAAAGTATCGTTTGACACCGGCGTTGTTCCTGAATAGTTGGAGAGAAGATAATGTGACACCCCTGTTTATGAAAGGGGCAAAGATTGTGTGTGTGAACTATAGACCAGTCAGTTTGACATCCAGTGGTGGGAAAGGTGATGGAGTCGATTATCAACGATGATATACTGGATCATATACAAAAGTTCAATTTGTCAAGAGATATACACAGCATGGGTTTTCAAAAGGTTGCTCGTGTCTTGCAAATTTATTGGAATTTTTCGGGTTAGTTACAGGTCTTGATCAAAAATAGAATAGGTCCCAACACAGCCTTGTGGCACTCGTACTTTCTCCCAATCTGGCCGACCTATTTACAACAACTCTTGTCTCCTTCCTTGTAACAATTCGTTTTAATTTGATGAAGTTTGCAGATGATACTGAAGTTTGTGCTCCAGCTATGTCTCTTGATCAAGCTAATCAGCTTCAAAGTGATCTTTTCAGATTGTTTTAATGGTCAGTGGATTGGCAGATGCTATTTAATGTGGTTGATAAGTGAAGTTTTACAGTTCGGAAATGCCAACAAAAATGTACATGACTACATGGGTGGTGTACAGCTGCTTGAGGTTGACAAGGAGAAGGACTTTGGTGTTACTGTTCATTGTTCTTTAAGTAGCTCAGTGCATTGTGCTTTAGCGGTAAAAAAAAATCAAATTCTGTCTTGGGGATGATCAAAAGAAACTTTGCATTGTATTTCAAGACATTGTCCTTAAATTATACGAAGCCTCAGTCGTCCTCATTTGGAATATGGTGTACATTTCTGGAATCGTATTTGAAAAGTGATATTTTAATTTATTGGAAGGTGCTCAAAGGAGAGCAAAAAAGCTGATTTGGGGATTACGTTCTTAAAGTTACTAAGGGTCTTGGGTTACTTGATCTGTCAACTTTAAAGGAGACTAGGTTGAGAGGTGATATGATTTGGATAATGTGGACTTGTGTAACAAAATTAAGCTTCAAAAGCAAGCACCATCACCAGAGGATATCAGTTTAAGATTTACAAAGAGCACACATGCTTGGACATACTTAAACATTTCTTCAGCCAGCGAGTTGTTAATAATTAGAATACTACCTGATTATGTTGTGGACACAAAATCTCTCTTGCAGTGTAAAATGAAATACGACTCTTACAGCACCAACAAGGATCTTAGAGGGTATAATATAAGGGAAAGCTTCCTTACCCTTGGCTGTAGTCCTGGTAAATCCTGGTAATCGTTAAGAAAGTGAGAATGAAGGCACCAACCTTCCATAGTAGACTTACTACACCAGTCGTTTCTACACAGATAAGCCAGATCTTGATACGAGAATTCATCTCCTTAATGAAATAAGATTTTTGAATGCTTTCTTCACCATTTTAAAATCCTCTTTTATATAAGATTAGCTTGCTTAATCACTGAACTAATCCTTTTAGGTTTAACTCTCTGTTGTAAGAAAGTGAAAAAAATTATTGCACATTGTTAACTAATATCGATTCATTTCAATTGCATTTTTTTTTCTGGCAAGATATTTAAATTACGAACCTTATTATTTATATACATGATGTATTGTATATAATGTCATTAGCATTGGAGGATTTGCTTGAAGGAAAATGTGCTTTGCCAAAAATTCCTAGTCACTTTAAACTTACGGACAAAGTAATTGTAGAAATCATATTAATCTTAAAACCTGGAACTCAAAAAAGCTAAAGATCAAATTATCAGAATTTATAGAGAGAATCTTCTCGGGGTAATTGACGTCTCTGGGTTAGGAATCAAGCCACACCCACCATAGCAACGCGCTAACTATGAGGGGCAAACGAACCTCGAATCCGCAATCATGCATAACTAATGCGTTGACATTTAGATGTTCATGTGGCCTGCTGCAAGTTTTGATCCATTTATGGCACTTCTCCGGATCTTTATAGTGTTTCGCAAAAGGAATAAACAAAATTCCATTTTGCTAACTATTCTGGTTAATGGGAATCTGATTTACAAAGCCTGTAGCTGATTTTTTTCACTAATTGTCACTTGGTGTGTGTGCGCAGAAATTTGTTTTGTGCAGTATGTTGCATTGACTGTATGAGCGCGCTGCAAGCTAGATGTACTGTACCAGTAACATGTAGGATTTTTGCCCTACTTGGTTATGCAAATTTTGTTGCTAGGCAAATTTGTGCAATGATTGATTGAAAAAGCTGTCAGTCATAAAGGTTAATTGCTTTACTAATAAATGTGATACATACTAGTAACGTCACTTACATGGCGGTAATTGATTGGCTTGTTGGTGAATGTATAAATATTTTAACTAATTCGAAACATTGGAATGTATTTTGTTTTTAACTCTACATTAACACGATATCTGGCCTTGAAAGAAGATTTTCAAAATGCAATACTCTAAGTTGTAAGTGTAACAAAATACAAATTTTATAAGAAGATTAATGTCTTGGCATCGTGTTTGTGTGCATATTTAATGCAAGGTTCAAATGACAGCGCTCGCGAATGACCCTCCTAAAGTCGGGTCATTGCACTCCGGCCAAAGTTATTTGCTCCATTAATTAAATATGCATATAAACACTCTTCAACATTAATCTTTAATAAGGATGCTTATTCCATTTGTGAATAACGGCAGGGGAATATTGTTAGTGTTGCTCTTAAGTTGGATAAGTAAAAATGGTAGATCAATTGTGGCTGATTGTGTGATGGAAGGATCTGGATGCTATACTATTCAACAGTGTCTGACTGGTGTTGAGCGACTTGGCCAAGGAGGTTTCTAGATGAAGGAGGTTGCATGGCAGTTTAAAAGATATGAAATTTATTTTGAATTCTTGTTTTGGTAAGTACTTATTGCATTTTAAATTTTTTTTATCTGGTTTGTTCAGCTTATGATTTGAATTTGATTGTATTTGGATTTTAAAGGTGATTTTTTTAGCTTAAGCACACAAGTTGGGTTGAGGGTATAAAATTGAACAGGAGATTCACTTTTTGACCTTTAATAAAATGTTTACACTTTTTTGTTTTAATACCTGTTGTCTAGAAATTTTGGCAAGATGTTATATTCGATTCTAATCCTTGTATTTTAGGTGTAAATCATAAATTTTGTAGTTATGGCTAAAAAAAATAGGTGCAAAATTTTTATACTTGAAGATTTTTGGAGATTTTCTTGGTGTAAAATGTTTCACACAAGCTCCCTTTAGGCATTATCTTTCAGAATCCTAATGCCCATCATGCATGAATAGATATCAGGTAATTAAGCAGCTTTTGTATTTGAAACGGGTACTATTTGGGAATTTCTTATCTCAATAGATATAGTTCCTAATAATAATACTTATTCTTGTTTTATTTGCAAGTGCAACTTTGTATGAAACCTGAAATATTTGATGGACAGGTAGATTGAGCTTAATTTTACCTGAGTTTTACTTGAAGAAAAAATGCTACAAAACATGAAAACAGTAAACAATTTTTATAAAATTGGTGGAAAATTGACCAATTTACATTATTTTAATTTTTAGGCCTTGTAATAAATAATGGAAATTTGATACATTTTGTGACAACCATAAAACCTATCAATCTGTATGTTAAGTTGTTAACTTTATGTTTTTCAAATCTCCACCAAAGTTACTTGAATGGAGCAGTTGAATATGGGCAAGAAGTTTAGAACTTTTATCTCCATATATGCCAGCGAAACTGGTCAGTTTGATGATTTTCAGTGACTGAAATTTAGGATGGAAGTGTAAAGAATTGCATTTTAAACACTTAACTACAAACAATCAATATCTCTCTCAAAAAAACATGGCACGTTATTTCAAAAGATTGGGGACTCTACATCAAAAACCATCATCCTTTTTATTGACAAATCACCACTACAGGCTGGACACTCAAAAATGTGACTCAAAATTTGGGTTGAGCATCTGCATCAGTGATGCTCTGATTTATCTTTTGAATATTTTAATCAAAGAATATTTTGAGTCATGGGAAGTCTTTGGGCTCAAAAACTTGACTCAAAATTGGGTTGAGCATCTGCATCAGTGATGCTCTGATTTATCTTTTGAATATTTTAATCAAAGAATATTTTGAGTCATCATGGGAAGTCTTTGGAGCTCATAACATTTTGGATGTTTAGTTGATATATTTGTCAAGTTCTTTGTAAGGGTTTTGTTTGTCCCTAAATTTTAAAAACTGTTAAAACTTTTTGCAAGAGGCCAAAGTCTCGGACAGGTTGACTCAGGGAGACCAGAGTTCAAGCCTTACCAATGTTTTAAAAGATTGTGTCTTTATTTGCTCCTGCCATTCGCTCGACATGCAGGTAAATATTGATGTAACCACATTGGAAATAGTCTTCCACTGACAGTGCGGAGAATGTGCCAAACAGGATATCGTTTGAAATATCTCCATTGGGATATGATATCCTAAATGAGATAACAAAACTAATCGTTCCATTCAGGCTTCCAAGTTATGCTTCCTCTTTTCATAAAAGTCAAATTTCAATTTCTAACTAAAACCTGTTTTACAGAAACTGTTGATCTATCAACCTTCACGTTTTCAATTACAGACCTTCCACTTGCTTTCACCAGTTTTGCAATGCATTGATGGAGATTGTTAATCTTTAGTGAAATGAAAGGAAAATATCTAGAGCTTTAATGAATATTCATAACCTGATGCGGAAATTCCCCTATTTGTGCGCAAATCCACATGAATAATTAATTTTCGGAGCCTTGAAATATTCAGGTCGGTTTCCCAATGGGAAGGGGATATATTTGATATCTGCAATAGGATATTATAGCCCATTCTGAATATCAGTGTAGACTAAGATGTTGCTATATCTCGATTGGAAAATAATATCCCAATTGGCCAGTTATGCCGCACTGATTGACGATCAACATTTTTTTTTTTTTGTTCCCTGCAAATGAGTTGCATTTCACATTGCTGAAAAAGAATAATTAGTCAATCAGAATAATTTGGAATTGATCAACTGTGTTGAAGGAAATTCCTTGAATTCCAGCTTGGTTATACCCAGTTATTGCTGCCTTCTATGACATTGACAAAATTGTTGTAAGGTAGGAGGGAGCTTCTAAAGAGGGTCAACAAATAATGTTTGGGATCTTTGGGACGAAATCTACTGTTTCTTTAAGCAAGTATTTTTCTCTATTTGTTTTACAGGAATTATATGAATGACAGTTTGAGAACCCATGTTTTCGTCCGCTACCCACCGGAGACCATCGCTTGTGCTTGTATATATCTGTCAGCGCGACAGTTGAACGTAAGTGGCTCTGATAAATGACAAATGCTTGCTTTAAGATACACACAGCAAGTTTCTGAGTCATGTCGACTGGTTAATTAACGTCTCTTGACTTACGAAATAAGCCACACCCACCATAGCAACACAGATAGTAGGTGGGGGCAAACAAACCTCAAATGCACAATCGTGTACAACCAATGCATTGACATTTAGATAATCGCAAGGCCTGCTGCAAGCTTAGATTCATTTATGGCACTTCTCCAGATCTTTAGAGTTTTTAGCAAATGGGATAAACAAAATTCAGTTTTGTAAGTGTTCTGGGTAAAAGCAATCAGATTTACAAATCCCGCAGGGATATAGCACAATTTTGTTCACAATTTTGCCGTCATTCAGTTTGTCTGCAGCAACATGTTTTGTACAGTAAATTGCATTGACTACATGAGTGTGCGCTAGCTAGCTAGGTGTACTGTACTAGTACTGCGTAGGATGTTTGCCCCACTTAGTTACACAGATTTTGTTGCTAGGCAAATTCATGTAGTGATTGGTTGAAAAAGCTGTCAATCATTAAACCCAGAGAGATTAATTAATTATGTGAGTATGTACTCGTGGTGAGAGGTCTTTGTTATCAATCCAGCATTTTGTAGATTCCAATAAATTATTTGCATGCACTAACATTTGTTGACTTAAGTATAAGTATTTGCTTGCTATGGTGTTAGGCTGTGCTGTTCTTCTTCATTACGATGTGATGACTTGTAGGACCTACTAGAGCGAGATAAGTATATTGTATGAAAAGAAATGAGCGTTGGTCTCTTTGGGTGTAGCCAGGGGGTTAATTGGGTCACAGTTTTGCTAAAAAACAGATTTTGAGTCAATTACCCTTTCCTTCGTTTGCTCCACAGTAAAATTTAATCTCAAAGAAAAAAAATATTTTTATAGGCCCATTACCATTTTGTGTTCTTCAGCCCCCCCACCCCCTTCCATACCCCTACTCTCCCCCACAACCCACTCTTGCAATCCCGAAAGCTAGCTACATCTCTGGTCTATAAAGAAGAGTAGCCTGGAATCGTTTGAAATGGTTATGTATTTTCTTGTTACAGATATTTCTACCGAATAACCCTGCATGGTATGGCGTGATGGGCGCCACAGAGCATGAATTACAAGACATTGCTCTCACCATCCTGCGGCTGTATACCAGAGCTAAGGTGAGTGCAGAATCAAACCAGACATTTTATTCAAGATCTATAGACCAGTAGCAATAACTGGAACATAATTGAAAGAAAATAGGCTTATAAAGTATGAAAATAGCCAAATCTCATCTTAGTCAGTTGAATGACCAGTCTAGCAAGAAGAGCAAATATATTTGGTCAAAAGTTGATATTGCTTATTCCTGTTGGAGACACTATCACTTCTGTCACATACAAGAAACTAGAGCTGTGAGTGTTTAGCGTGTACACGCTACGTGCTCGCAAATCCTTGTAAACATTTACTAAATATTTCATTGCGAGTAATTGTTTTTCATAGTCAGTCTTGCCGTTGAAAATCAATATGATCATTCATGATTCAATCACACACATTCAGCTGACAAAATTTTAATCAATGACTTTTTACAAACTGTAAACCTGATTAGCATAATCCTTTTTAAATGTGCGAATCACAAATGCGCAGTAATCATTAATGAAAGGGGATATTATGCACTTTGATTTCGCCGAAATCTGAGTAGGCCAACTTGTAAAATGCACCGCGAATGTGCAGCAGTAAACAGTGAAACTAACAATAGTCCTAATGTTAGGCCATAAGGCTTTAAATCCCACGCAATCAAGGCCTGTTTTACAAGCTGTTAAATCGACCAAAAAACGCTTGAATCGTGATCAGTACATTTACATGTAATTATTACCTGATGGGTCAAATAAATTTTGCAAGAAAAAAAAAATACTGCAAAATAAGCAAACAGAAACAGGTTGTAACAGAGCTGAAATTCTGCATGCATCGCAAAGATGGCGGCCATTTTTTCGAGAGGACTGATATTTCAGAACTTCCTAGTGGTGGTGTCATAGTTTTGAAATGTTTTACGGTGAGGTATCACAGGCCTAGTATGCAAGATTTTCACAGTGAAACTTTGAAAGCTGTAGCGGGTAGGACAAAAAAGTTACGCGATGTTGAGTTCAAATGACATTGAAAGGAAGTTATCTGTTCTTTCTAAATTGAATTTCCATGCATATTTTCCATAAAAATGATGAATTATACTGTAGAAGTAAACTTTTTACGATTTGGAAAGCAAAACTCGGCATCTATTTGGGCAATGGAGTCGGTACTTTTGCCATACTGGTTGCGCGATTTTTTTTTTACTTCGCCTTCTAGTTTTGGAGCAATTTTGGTGTATTTCTGACAATTACGGTACTGAGCGCGTGTACACGATACACGCTCGCTTTTTTTGGCATGTACACTTTTACCAAAATTCGTAATTGTTTGCAGCTCTACAAGAAACTAGTTTAATAAAGCAGGGACTATTCCCTCATTATCGGTTGATTCCCCAAGGACTCCATAATAATATTCCCTCACTATCGGTTGATTTCCCAGGGACTCCATAATGATATTCCCTCACTATCGGTTGATTCCCCAGGGACTCTATAATAATATTCCCTCACTATCGTTTGATTCCCCAGGGACTCCATAATAATATTCCCTCACTATCGGTTGATTTTCCAGGGACTCCATATTGATATTCCCTCTCTATCAGTTGATTCCCCAGGGACTCCAAATTGATATTCCCTCACTATTACTTGATTCCCCAGGGACTCCATAATAATATTCCCTCACTATCATTTGATTCCCCAGGGACTCCATATTGATAATCGCTTACTATCGGTTGATTCTTCGGGACTCCACATTGATATTCCCTCACTATCAGTTGATTTCCCAGGGACTCCATATTGATATTCCCACACTATCAGTTGATTCTTCGGGACTCCACATTGATATTCCCTCACTATCAGTTGATTCCCCAGGAACTCCATATTGACATTTCCACACTATCAGTTGATTCCCCAGGGACTCCACATTAATATTCCCTCACTATCAGTTGATTCCCCAGGGACTCCATATTGATATTCCCTCACTATCAGTTGATCCCCCTTTCTAACAACATCATTTTATTTATTTTTGGATGCAGAAAACATTTAATGAATTAGACAAGGAGGTGGAGAAGTGCCGGAAGTTTTTGCAAAATGCCAAGTTACAAGCGAAAGGTCTCTTGCCTTCGGATCTCAACAGTATGGCAGGAACACCGACTAATTTTTCTCCACATTCCAGTAGCAGACCAAGTAAGTTGTTAAAATTTCATTTATTCGTTTTTCCACAACATATTTACATATAATTACAGAAGAGTTTTATTTACAAATATATTATAAAATTTACAAAATATGTCTTTACAGAAGAATATATACAGTATGGTTGTGAAAGGAAGTGTTGTATAAAAGATCTGGGTGAGCTTAACTAAGTACAACACTTCAAAATCACAAAACAAAAAAGTGATAACAAATATGGTAGAACAAAAGGCCCCCACCCCACACACTAACAGATATCCCCACACACTAACAGATATAATCAAAGCCATGGACTCCACATGTCCCCCTCCACCAAATGCCAGGTATAGTAAGGATAAAAGTAATTTAATAGTAAAGGGAATTATTAAAAACAAATCAATAGTTCATAATGCATTTACGTTTAAGGGTTTTTCTAAAACAGGCCAAGAATTTGCAGCTTTGTATGTCAGTTAAGGGAACTCCAGGAATCAATTGCACGGTTGCTTGAATTATATCTTATAATGTTGGTGCAACAGGGAACACAATGGATGTTGTTTGGTTGACGGGTATCAAGAAAATAATATGGTGCAAAATGAACTATTATTTCCGTCTCTGCTTTGTGTAAGGTGGAGACTATTAACGTATTCGAGATGAGAAGTGTGAAAACTTGGTGTTCTTCCCCATCCCGTCCAGGGCCAGTCAAGTTCATCACAGTGATCTTAAGTGTTGCCTGCAGGATATAAGAACAAATACTATACTAAAATACAAACAAGAAAGTTACAAATTTGTTAGATCTTTCATACATTACCATGCTTATACATAGCTATTCTTATGCGGGTCCTTTCCCCATGTAGGATCATTCTCATCTGGGCCCATTCTCGTGCAGGACTATTCCCATCCGGGACCTTTCCCATCTGGGACCTTTCCCATGTGGGACCTTTCCCATATGGGACCATTCTCATCTGGGCTCATTCTCATGTAGAACCATTTGTGCAGGACAATTCCCATCTTAGACCTTTGTCATGTGGGACCATTCTCATCTGGACCCATTTTAATGCAGGACAATTACTATCCCAGGACCTTTCCCATGTGGGACCATTCTCATCTAGGCCAATTTTCATGCAGGAGCATACTCATCTCGGCCAAATCTCATGCAGCACAATTCCCATCTGGGTCATTTCAAATGTAGAAGTTTCCTCATCCGGGACCATGATCATTCAAAACTATTCTCATTTTTGATCATTTTCATTTGAAAGTTATTTTGTCCTTGACTCATGGTAGATAAATTATTCTTTTTCCGTTGTTATGTATGTCTGTCTCTAATCATTATTTCCCCATCGGATGTAATCCTACACCATTTGACCTAATGTACTTGCTATGCAACCTGTCTACTGTCTTTCTCTAGATTCTCCCAACAAGGTGAAGACAGAATCTCCTGGTATCCCTAATTCCTACAATGATAGCAACAGTGCTGTCAAAGAAGAACCAATTAACACATCTAACTCAGAGAAACAGTAAGTGTTATGCCCTTTTTATTGGGGAGGGGGAGGGAGGGGGAGGCTGGTATAAGAACATCGGAGAGGACACTTTGCTGTATAATCTTTTGAAAATTAAAGGAGGTCAAGCAGTCTCGTCTCATCTTATATGAAGGAAAAAAAAAAGTGAAAGCATTAAAAAATCTTAGTCCGTTAAGGAGATATCTAAGTTTAAAGTTTGGTATCATTTGTGTAGAAGCGACTGAAATCAGACTAGTTGTGATGTCATGGCCTCAGATCCCTCAAAGTCTTCATATATTCTATCATATTTTGTACTGTGATTTTGTGTCATAAAAACCATGGAACATGTAAAAAAAAGTATTAGAACTTATTCTAGAAAGGGTATTTATAATATACCACCTGAAGAAAGTTTGAGGAAAAATAATTTGAATAGTGAATTTTTTTAAAAGATTTAAACTTTATTTAAAAAACATTAACAATTGTTTAAGAATGTGAGGATGAAGATGCCAACTTTCCATAGTAGACTTACTACACCAGTCATTTATACACAGATAAGACAAAGCTATAAACTTGAATATCTCCTTAACAGAATAAGATTTTTGAACGCTTTCATCACCATTTTGTTTCTTTTGAAGTCCTCCTTCATATAAGATGGACATGCTCGACCACTAAACATTAGTGTCTTCAAGATCATAAGGAACCATGTCAAACTATTTTTGAAAATTGTCAAAGTTTTTTAAGTTTTTGGGGCTATTTTTATGAATATTTGTGTTATCATATTCTCATTATTTTAAATAAAACTTATTTTTTCATAGACTTGTTGCAATATTTGAAAACGGTAGCTAATTTTGGGTAAGAATTGGCCAAATTTTGAATGCAAATGTTAGGATTTAACTTGCAATAAAAAACCTTTGATCTTTGCTTTGGGCCATATTTTTCGAAACTGCTTTAGCATACATTATTTTGAGAATGCTAGTTTAGGAATACGAAGCTTTGGACAGTCTGACCATCGTTTTAAAGCTGTACTTATGAAATTTAATGGAGTTCTTATAACGTTTTTTAAATTTGTTTATTTGCTAAGTTTCAGGAATTTTGATAAAGCCCAGATAATTTAAGATCACAGGTGTAATTTTGAATAAAACAAGTGTAATTGTGGATAAAACCAGAGTAATTTTTATTAAAACACAGGTGTAATTTTTGATAAAACACAGGTGTAATTTTTGATCAAACACAGGTGTAATTTTTGATAAAACAAGGTGTAATTTTTGATATAACAGGTGTATTTTTGATAAAATGTGTAATTTTGATAAAACTAGGTGTAATTTTTGATAAAATGTGTAATTTTTGATAAAACTAGATGTAATTTTTGATAAAATAGGTGTAAATTAGATAAAACAAGGTGTATTTTCTGATAAAACAAGTGTGATTTTTGATAAAACAGGTGTAATTTTGATAAGGGTGTAATATTATATAAACAAGGTAAGGTGTATTTTCTGATAAAACACACAAGTGTGATTTTTGATAAAACGGGTGTAATTTTTCATAAAATGTGTAATTCTTGATCAAACATGGTGTAATTTTTGATAAAACTAGGTGTAATTTTTGATAAAACGTTTAATTTTTGATAAAACAGGTGTAATTTTTGATAAAACAAGGTATAATTTTTGATAAAACAAGGTGTATTTTTTGATAAAACACAAGTGTAATTTTTAATAAAACAGGTGTAATTTTTGATAAAACATGGTGTAGTTTTTGATAAAACAAGGTGTATTTTCTGATGAAACAAGTGTAATTTTTGATGAAACGGGTGTAATTTTTGATAAAACAGGTGTAATATTTGATGAAACAGGTGTAATTTTTGATAGAACATGGGTGTAATTTTTGATAAAACATAATTTTTGATAAAATGGTGTAATTTTTTATAAAACACAAGGTGTAATTTTTTATAAAACACAGGTGTAAATTTTGATAAAACACAGGTGTAATTTTTGATACATCAATCAAAACTTATCATTAAGATATCAATTAGAAAAAGTTTGATTTGAAACATTCACATCAAAGAATATTTTTACCATCACATCGATTAAAATTTAGTGGAATGTAAGACTCCGGAATGATACACCCTCACATTTCTGTCAATTTCTCCGAGAGAGCCAACAGAGCTGCCATCAAAGCTTTATGTTAAATAACATTTCTCCTTTTCCAATTCCACACTCGCACCTCCCGTCTCTCCATCTCCAGTTTTATTAGTAAGACCTGGCAAGACTCCTGGAATCACGAAACCACAGTTTCATCACTAAGACCTGGCAAGACTCCTGGAATCACGAAACCAGTAACACCATCAAACCCAAAGTCGGGACCAACACCCCCTGCACAGTCACAATCGCAGGGAAGACGTCGTTGTCACCCGCAACCGCCTCACCCACTCCTCTCACCCACTCATTTCACCCACTCCTCTCACCCACTCCTCTCACCCACTCCTCTCACCCACTCATTTCACCCACTCCTCTCACCCACTCCTCTCACCCACTCCCATCACCCACTCCCCTCACCCACTCCCCTCACCCACTCCTCTCACCCTATCCTCTCACCCTATCCTCTCACCCATCCCCCCTCCTCCTCACTCACCCTCCTCTCACCCACTCCTCTCACCCACTCCTCTCACCCACTCCTCTCACCCACTCCTCTCACCCACTCCTCTCACCCACTCCTCTCACCCACTCCTCTCACTCTCACCCACTCCTCTCACCCACTCCTCTCACCCACCCTCTCACCCACCTCTCACCCCTCCTCTCACCCCTCCTCTCACCCCCACCCCTCTTCTCACCACCTCCTCTCACCCCCACCCGCTCCTCTCGCCCACCCCTCTCACCCACTCCTCTCACCCACTCCTCTCACCCACTCCTCTCACCCACTCCTCTCACCCCTCCTCTCACCCACTCCTCTCACCCACTCCTCTCACCCACTCCTCTCACACTCCTCTCACCCACTCCCCTCACCCACTCCCATTTCCTTTCTGGCTCCCCTGGCCCTCTCTGCAACACTGAACTCTCCATCAAGCATATCCTTTTAACCTGTCCCCTAAAGATGAAATCCCGTTCTCTTCTCTCCTCACCCACCTCAAATCTCGGATCTATTAAAGAACAATCCTTACAATAATTCCTCAAAATCTTTATGTATGCTATCATATTTTGTCTTGCAATTCCATTGCATATATCAGGAAAGTAGTAAAACAGAATGACTTAATCGGCAACCTTGACGCACACCTTTGCAAATGTTAAAAATAAACAGTAGAGTAACCGTTATTCATCACACAGGCAGAGAAGCATTAACATAAAAAAAGTTTGAAGTCACTTAATCAAATCATTACCAAAGTTAAAGTATGCAAGAGCTTTTGAAAGGAAAGTACAGTCAAGACGGTCGAAAGCCTTTTCAAAGTCAATGAATAAAAGAAAACCCTCTAACTGCTTTTCATAACAGTGTCGAGAACCGTGCGAATATTCTCACCGAAATACCAGTCTTTTATAAAACCGGTTTGATCAGGGTTGATTATATACTTTAAGAGCAGATAGACAATTTTAATTTTTTTTTGTGGGGGTGGGGGTTATTTTGTGTGGGGGAGGAGGGAGAGTAGGAGAAAACCTTGCGTAGATAATCAGTTTTGAAATTTCTAAAAGAAGGAAATAGTGAAAGACTTATGATTTAACATTTTGTCTTTGCAGAGAGAACGGGAAGGTTAATATTTCCAAGAGTAAAAGAAGCAAGTCGAAAAGTCGTAGCAGGAACTCGTCCGGTCATAGCTCGGGATCCTCGAGAAGTCGAAGCAGAGACAGGAAGCCACGGGGCCATAGCAAGAAAGATATTCACAAGCGGAATAAACGAGAGAGATCGAGGAGCAGACATCGTCGACCAAGGAGCCACAAAAGAAAACACAGTCATTCATCTTCTCGTAGCCGATCACGGTCAAGGTCCTCATCCTTTAGCCCAACTTTTGAGCGTAAGTCTTCCAAATACAGACACAGTAGTCCATCTCGGCGTCATCATCAGAAGTTAAGACCGAGCTCGCATTCCCATGAGCACAATGATAAGTATAGGAAGTTTCCTAAACATGACAGGTATGATAGAAGATGACATAAACCATCAATTGTCAAGTAAAGGAACTTGGAAGGCCTTGGCAGTTAGCAGGCCCATGGGAAAAGTCACACACCTGCTTTATAAGTCGAACAGTTTGCAGGCATATATTTTGTAAACGTTGAAAAAAATAGCTTTTGAAATCTTTGGTTGAAAGGTTGCAATGAGCACCATGTGACAATAGGTGCCTTGATAAATCATGTTTAAAAATTTACACCTTAAAAAATGGTTTTTCTCGTTACTTATTTTGGCACATTTGACTGTCGCGGTGCCGTTAAACATCAACAAACCAGACTTATTTTGACTTCATTTGATGTTCTGCACCGCTGTATGGTGATCACATCAAATCGCAGGTGGTCACATTGTGGTGTACTCTTGACCTGTCAGCTGTGTCGTACCGGCAAAGTAAAGAACAATGCATAATTGTTATAAGCATTCATAAGTACTAATTAAAAACGAACTGTATCGAATGTTATACCATATTTGATGTTATAAGTTTCTTGCAAACTTTTTATGTTTGTACTTTATAGTGATTTTTTTTCCCCTCTTGAAACGGTCCGTATAGAAGTGTGAAATGATTTAAGCGACCGTCTTAACTTCTTGTGACCAATATTGTTTGTTTGGTTGACTGGTGTGGAATTGTTCCTCGCCGGATGTAGTTTGCTATTTTGTTAGATTTGTTCTGATTGGTTTTCTACAGTACTAGTTTTTGGATCAGTGCTCAAAAGTTACATAAGCTGGCTATCCCGGTAGTATTCAATTTTGCATACGGGCTACAATTTCAATGACTCTGGGGCTTTATCTGGCTAGTCCAATTATTTCAGTATGTGTATCTGAGAAAAAATAAAATAGTATGGCATTGTGAAAGGTCCAGTCTGACTAGTGAGACAGGGAGGCCAGATGGGCAAAAAAAAAATCAGTCAAACATTTGGACAATTATTTCAGTATGTGTATCTGAGAAAGAAAAAATAAAATAGTATGGCATTGTGAAAGGTCCAGTTTGACTAGTGAGACAGGGAAGCCTAATAGGCTAGTAATAAACCAATACTAATTTTGAGCCATCTTTTTGATATGAGCAATTTGTTTTTCACCTTCACACTTCCTTCATCTTATCAGAGGTTGCGTGGTCAAGTTCAAATGTAGCTGAAAATATGTATTTTTACCACAAAAAAAAAATCTTCCTGACAAAGTCCCCTGCTCGATTTGTACTTGCACACTGTACAAAATAGTTGTAACTGATTTGGGATGCAGTAGTGCTGTTGATTTGGAATTAATTTACTTATTATTTGATCACCAAAATTGTGAAAGTTTAGCGATTAATAACAAGGAAGCTTCATCCAAAATTTGGTGAAAAGGAACAAACTTTTTAGTGTTAAATAGGAATTATTGAAAATTTTGTGGAACTATTAGTTCCAGTACAAATAGACCAAATATTTTCGGAAAACAAATAGGCCAAGCATGCCACCAAAATGGAAATATGATGTCTTGAAAATATCTGTTAGGCTGATAAAAACTAAACCTGTTAGGCTGATAAAAACTAATTGAAAATAAAGGTCCTGGGTTTAGATGACCTTCAAAGAGGTGTAGTAATAAAATATCAGCGAAAACCGTTGTAGATACTGGAACCTTACTTGCACTGCTGAAGTGTTACTTCCCTGATATCACCTTCCCTGATATCACCTTCCCTGATATCACCTTCCCTGATATCACCTTCCCTGATATGTACAGACTGTACCCCAGTTTAGTTTGTGAAGTGCGCCAACAATTAGTTGAATTCAGTTCTGCCCATGGTTCTAGCTCATATACTAGGCCACCTACATAGCATGTTCGCAATTAATCGTTTTGAAGTTTTACTAAACGTTTCTGAAGAGTTGCGAGCAATTAGTGATTAATCACTGATCGTTAAATTGCAGTTTGTAAGAAATTTTTGGGTGGGCATTTATTTCTTGGAGCAGTTTCGTGGTTTATTTCATCAAATGCGGTGGAGGTTTCTCATGTGGTTTGATTAATATTGATATGGGTAGATGTCACTTATTTTTTTGTTTTGTATTATTAAAGAGAATATAAAGCTTTAAATGTACAACATTTTTGAAGATTAAGAGAAAATTGTGGAATGTGCCATTAATTAATTGTTTAAACACGAAGTTGGAATACAAATCTGTATTATCTTGGACGTTGATATGGATCGTAGACTGACCAGTTTTATTTCAGCTTTGTGTGCCATTCCAGGAATGAAAGTTTGTATGTGAAGTTAAAAAAACTTAGACATGGAGAAATCCTAAAAAGTTTAGCATCTGTGACAAAATATTGTTGACTAACTTTATCTATCACTGGTCAAAAATATCACATCCCTATTCATGTTTGTATTTGTATGTCTGAATATCAAGAAAAGTACAAATCTTGTTTTAATAACATTTTGTTTTATATTACTTTTTTGTTCTTTTACTGAATTGTGTAATGAAACAACTGTTATCACAGCCACGGAAAGTGATATTTCCCATTACACCAGAAAGGGGGGTGGGGGGTGAACCCTAAACCAAACTGTTAGTTAAGAGTTGCGCTTTTAAACCTCCCTGTATGCTGGGCAATATAACACTTCATCACATCAGGAGCACTAAGTTCACAGTTAACCTGAGTTAGATGATTGACACCTTTTCCAACCAATCACCGCATGAATTTGCCTAGCATCGAAATCTGCATAATTAAGTGGGGCAAAAAAGAGAGACGCTTACAAATGAAGCAATTTGGATATTCGACATGAGGACCTTTGACAGTGTACGAAAAGGGGAATTCCAAATTAGGTGAACTTTATAGATCGGTATGTAGCTCAGGAGAAGTTCTAAGTACCATTCTTGATAGATTGGATTGAGGAAATTATTTAAAAAAATTCGGGGAAAAGAAATCATGCTACTTTGAATGCTAGCTAGCTGTACTCCTTCAGTAGAGTAATGTTACAAAATTTTAAAATACACGATGAAAAACAATAGTTTCAAGAACTATATCTACAATGATAAATTGATCAAGAGAAATATCCCAAAATAAGTTTATACATGCCTAAGAAATAGCAGGAAAGGGGAACAAAAAGTAAGAATCTTTTCCAAAGTTCTCTAAAATAAAAAAGATCTAGTTGTGTAAGCACCTGTGTTACTACCACCTTCATGGGGCAATTTTAGGACAGTGCTGTACAATTGACCATGTGTCCAAAAATGTGTTCATATCCATGTGCTGTGTCTTGGAACCTTTTTTGTGTCAAAATAATTTTAATTGCCAAATTATTTCTAATGATGTGTAGTCTAATGCTTTATTTAATTTCAGTTTAAAAATTTGTTTTTCAGAGGTTTGTCGTGTCCAAAATTTGCATTGTCCCAAATTCAATCGCCTGAGAATTTAGTGATGTAACTTTTCAGGTGAGAAGTGAATTTCTAGTTAATACTTTATGAATGCCAAGCAATGATTATTCAAGAGACGTTGTTAGTAAGATAAAGCTGTATGTGGTTAATTTTTTTTTTTTTGGGGATTTGATGATATGGTGGGACCGACCGTTAACTTGTTAACAACTGTTTGCACACTTCTCTTAAGAGAATTGAACTTGAATTAACTCCTTGTAAGAATGAGATGGTTAAACCATATTTAATTACCAATTTGTTTATGAAATTGCCCACAATTATATATTAATTTTAACCATACGAAAGTCTAGAAGGTGCCATTGTACACTTCTAAAATACTAACTACCTAAGGGTACAATTTTAGGGTGAAAACTTCAAATTGTTATATTTTTTATTAAATGTTGAAACACAAAAGAGATTTAATAACTTGTCTGAAATATTTTGTTAAAAAATATGCAGAGGTGGCTGAGTGTCCTCCGTAAAAAATACGTGGGCTGAGCCGTTCCCCCTACATCTACAGAAGTGGTTTGGTATAAACTGCCTATAGGTTGTTTGACAACTCCTAGCCTCACCTATCTGCTTGGCACAAAGTGGCTGCAACAGAATGCCTCCAGCCATCTCTGTTAACTGCCGTTTCCCAGGAAGTAAGCTTGACCACTATTAAATGCCTAATAATGTGGTCGGAAGGCCTAATAATGCGGCTGCAAGGCCTAATAATGTGGTCGTAAGGCCTGATAATGAATAATACTTTATCTACCTTCTTACTTAAAATTAGTATTCTCATACAACTTTAAAGCTCTATCACCTAAGCAGAAATTTGCTTGTCAATTTGTCATAAGTGCTAATAAATGAACTCTTTAGCATAAGATTGATATACTGGTCAGGACTTGCCATTCTCATTAATGTTAATTCATCTTTGTAGGAATTCATAACAAGTTTGGGCTAGGGATAAATGTGTAGGTTTTACTTTTTAAATTAATGTAGGCTCTGCTGTTATCTATGATAATATTTTCAGACAAATCACATGTTGGTATGTTGCATGTTATGATAAAGATTCTTATATCTTTTGTCTTATTAAGAATTTTTTGTATATACATATATATATATGTATATATATATATATATATATATATATATATATATATATACATATATATATACATACACATATATTACAAGTATTGAGTTGTTTTTTTTATGTATGAAATACAAAAATATGTTACCATGACTACTTGTCTTGTAGATTTTCTTGCATTGTTTTGTTATATGTAAATAAGTTGGAATTAAAAAATATCCCACGGTTTTGAATAAAGGTGTTGAAAATCCCCCCACAAGAAATTGTGACAGAAATAATATTAATGTAGTAAATACATCTTTATGCGCTTCCCTCTTTCGGCAATGCACTATTGTACTATTCATCACAAATACATGGGGGATGTTTTTATAGCACATACCACATATGCTGTTGCTTACCCGAGAAATCTAAAAAAATACTGAAGAATATATAGATTTTTTATTGAAAAAAACAAAATTCTTCCTGCTAATTCCTATTATCCTCGCATTTATAAATCGCCGGAACCATAGATTTTTTCCATGTCTGAAGATACATTTGGGAAATTAGGACGATGGTTGGAGTAATAAATGGATGAAATGAAAGTGACCACTTGGGTTACAGGCCATTTTATTATTCCCCAGTTTAGTGAAAGCAGAGAGACATATAAGTCATGTATCAAGTTAATATGGTGTGGTTAGGCCAAGATTGCATTTTGATTCGTTGGTGGATGTTTTGAGATTTAAATTTCAACCAGGTCCTCCCTACACCCTACCATCCATGTTGGATCTTTCATGCATGATCCTCCCTCCCATGGATCTTCAATGCATGATCCTCCCTCCCATGGATCTTCAATGCATGATCCTCCCTCCCATGGATCTTCAATGCATGATCCTCCCTCCCATGGATCTTCAATGCATGATCCTCCCTCCCATCCATGTTAATCTTCCATACATGATCCTTCCTCCCATCCTTGTTGGATCTTCCATGCATGATCCTCCCATCCATGCATGATCCTCCCTCCCATCCATGCATGATCCTCCCATCCATGCTGGATCTTCCATGCATGATCCTCCCATCCATGCTGAATCTTTCATGCATGATCCTCCCATCCATGCTGGATCTTCCATGCATGATCCTCCCATCCATGCTGGATCTTCTATGCATGATCCTCCCATCCATGCTGGGTCTTCCATGCATGATCCTTCCATCCAGCATCCATGCTGGATCTTCCATCCATGATCCTTCCATCCAGCATCCATGCTGGATCTTCCATCCATGATCCTTCCATCCAGCATCCATGCTAGATCTTCCATCCATGACCCTCCCTCCCATCCATGCTGGATCTTCCATGCATGATCCTCCCAGCCATGCATGATCCTCCCTGACGTCCATGCTTGCGCCTCCCTGACGTTCAAGCATGCGCCTCCTGAGCGTACATGCATGCGCCTCCCGAGCGTACATGCATGCGCCTCCCGAGCGTACATGCATGCGCCTCCCGAGCGTACATGCATGCGCCTCCCGAGCGTACATGCATGCGCCCCGTGCGTACATGCATGCGCCCCGAGCGCATGCATGCCTCCCAGCGTACATGCATGCGCCTCCCGTGCGTACATGCATGCGCCTCCCGTGCGTACATGCATGCACCTCCCGTGCGTACATGCATCTCCCTCACGCGCATGCATGTGCGTCACGCGCATGCATGCGTGCAGGCCACGCGCATGCATGAGCCTTCCGCGCCACGTGCATGCGCGGCGCATGCATGCGCCTCCGGCGCCTCCCGTGCGCCACGCGCATGCATGCGCCACGCGCATGGGAGGCGCATGCCATGCGCCTCCCGTACGCCACGCGCATGCATGCGCCTCCCGTACGCCACGCGGCATGCATGCGCCTCCCGTACGCCACGCGGCATGCATGCGCCTCAGACGCCACGCGCCGCGCATGACGCCACGCATGCGCCTCCGACGCCACGCCACGCGCGGCATGCATGCGCCTCCCGTACGCCACGCGGCATGCATGCGCCTCCCGGCATGCATGCGCCTCCCGGCATGCATGCGCCCCGGCATGCATGCGCCCCGCATGCATGCGCCCGGCATGCATGCGCCCCGGCATGCATGCGCCCCGGCATGCATGCGCCCGGCATGCATGCGCCCCGGCATGCATGCGCCCCGGCATGCATGCGCCCGCATGCATGCGCCCCGGCATGCATGCGCCCCGGCATGCATGCGCCCCGGCATGCATGCGCCCCGCATGCATGCGCCCCGGCATGCATGCGCCCGGCATGCATGCCCCGGCATGCATGCGCCCCGGCATGCGCCCCGGCATGCGCGCCTCCCGGCATGCATGCGCCTCCCGGCATGCATGCGCCTCCCGGCATGCATGCGCCTCCCGGCATGCATGCGCCTCCCGGCATGCATGCGCCTCCCGGCATGCATGCGCCTCCCGGCATGCATGCGCCTCCCGGCATGCATGCGCCCGCATGCATGCATGCGCCCCGGCATGCATGCGCCCCGGCATGCATGCGCCCGGCATGCATGCGCCCCGGCATGCATGCGCCCCGGCATGCATGCGCCCGGCATGCATGCGCCTCCCGGCATGCATGCGCCTCCCGGCATGCATGCGCCACCCGGCATGCATGCGCCACCCGGCATGCATGCGCCACCCGGCATGCATGCGCCACCCGGCATGCATGCGCCACCCGGCATGCCATCCTGCTTGCCATATGTAGGACCCTCATACATTAATGGTAGGATACCCCCTCCAATCCATGCACTGCTCTCCCATCATTGCACCACCATCTGTAGCTGATATTTGCAGGATCATGACATACTATGCATCCAGGTCCCTTCTACACTTGCAGGACTTCCATTGATGCAGGACCTTTAGATCCATGCTCCACCCTCTCTGCCATTCGCCACCCCTCTCTGCCATTCACCACCCCTCTCTGCCATTCACCACCCCTCTCTGTCATTCACCACCCCTCTCTGCCATTCACTACCCTCCATGTCCTATGCAGGACCCTCACACACTGATGTAGGATGCCCCTTCCATCCATTCAGGAACTTATCCATGCTCCTCCACCTTCCCTGCCTTGGCTGCCATATGCAGCACCCTCACATACTGATGTAGGATACCCCCTCCCATTCATGCAGGACCTTCCTATCCATGCACCACCATCCCTGCCATTCACTACCCTGCATGCAGGATCTTCACACACTCATGTAGGAGACTCCCTCCAGCACAAGCATGCATGAATTTCTGTCATATTCCCATTCATGTTTTAAAGATAATGGTGACAAAAGAATGCAAAAACCTTATTGATCTTCCATGGTGGATTGGGGGAGGGGTCCATTTTCTCAGTAAAATTACCCAATATCACATGACTTATAGGGAGGTATTTGAGATTTGTGTAGTTTTGCCATCAGTAGGGAGGGGGATGCGAATGGACCTGCTGAACAACCCTCCCTACGGGACTGACAAATCTTCTAAATACAGATTTATGCCGGAATGATTTTGAAGTGACATCACAGCCCTTGGTGTTTTTTTCATGTTTCCTGCAATTTTGTTGCTGCAATCTATCATCTACAAAAATCAAGGAGGGGTGGGTGCATTGGATTATTTTAAACATCCTTTCAAAGAAGACGAGCAAGTCCAGTGGCGTAGGAAGATATTTGACATTAAGGGTGAGGGGACAAATTTGATTTTTGTCTCTTCAAACCTACAAAAATATGTCTCTCATGTCCAAAAACTACTTGAGAGGGTGTGAAAATTTCCTGAAAATGAATCAAGAAAAATTGAAGGAATTTACCTGAAAATGGAAGGAATTTTCCTGAAAATTTAAGGAATGTGCAGAAATATCCTGAAAATGAAGAAATTTCATGACAATTTTACCAAAATTGAAGAGAATTACTAAATGGGTAGTTGGGCAGCCAAAATGGTACTTGGCTCCACAATAAAATTGTGATGGGGGGGGGGGGAGGGGGAGCTTGGTCCCCTGTTCCTAGGCCACACTTGTGCTCCACCACTTCACTAATCCTTGGTCTAAATTCTTATGTGGCAAGAAAAAAAATTCAAAGAGAAAGAAGAATGTGACAAAAAAGAACTATTTTAATAGGTTTTTAATTTTTTAATTTACAACAAAAACACAAATTTTGCAAGGTTTTGATACAACTAGAAAGTTTTATAACAACACAAACTCAAAAGTATTGAAGTAAGATCAATCAAATGTGATAATATTAGTTTACTATTATTCACTGTTAGGCTCCGTAAAAAAAAAAAAAAAAATTAGCTTATCACCCTAACCCAGTTGCAAAAGTGATTGATGTGTGCGGGGTGGTGTTTATTCATTTTTTCTTTCTTTTTCGAAGCCAATTCATTTCAGCGATTTGCAGCATTCCGGCCGAATCAGGTCAACTACATCAGGCATAATATATATTGCAAACTAGCGAAATGAATCTTTCGTAATTCTGTAGAAAGCAAAAAAGAAACGAAAGTACAGACGCTGAATAACAGATCCAAGAGAAAAATATGGTCCTTCAAAAAATATATATATATACCAGGTATATGGGATTCTCTCTAAACTGATGCATGCGAGGGTGATAAGCTAATATTTCTATTTTTTAATTTTTTTGGCCTTACTTAGTTTAGGTGGACCAATTAATCGTTCTTTTTGGTTGGTTATAATTAATTACAGTGTGTCCATAAGTAATCATTATCCTTCACACTGGACACTACTAATAAGTTTGAAGGACTCATATCACTTTGCATAAATATGAATATTCATTTTTGTTTTGTTAATAATTAAGTAATTCTAACACATGTGAAATATTTCATACCTCACATGTTTACATTGATGCAGCAACAAAAATTAATATTCATGATATTATGCAAATTAAACAAATAAGATGTAACAAGATGCAGCATATGAATATTCATATAAATAAACACCTAATTCTATCATGCACAAAAACAGTCCCTATCCTCTCACACCTTGTAGACCTCTATGCAAATATGAACCTCAGCTGACATGTTCATGAATTCATGCATATAATAAATATTCATATATTATAAATATTTGTGAATCGTGACCTACATTGTGTACTCCAGACCAAAATAATAAGAAATCCAAGGAAAAAATGCACTGAAGGAACACTACACAAATTAGACAAAAAAGAATTTCTATAGCAATAGTCAGCCGCAGTACTTACAATTACGAAGAAATTTGTCATTGTTAAAATTTTATTTCTTAAATAATAAATCAGTAATTTATTAAAAACCCACATCCAATCTTTGTGCCTTATAAATAATTAGAACATGAATATTCATATTTTTAAGTACACGTTTATGTAAATAAGATAACAGAAGAGGTTAAAATAGTTCTTCACCATTCAGAAATATTTTTGTACATTTATTCATAAAATTTGTATAAAATGTATATAAAATGAATAAAAGGAGCACAAGAACAAAAGGATGAAGATGCCCAAAATCAATTAGTTGATAACGTCAATTAACCGATAAAGATCTATAAATTGATTAAGATCAAATAATCGATAAAGTAGGCCATAAACTTTGTCTTTGGAGTTATGCACAAGTGGGCCACTTTTGACACCTATGAAATGTCTTACGAGGAAACCTTTGATACAAGATCAGTATTTGTATATTTCGGAGACCCTAAAGATACAGTGTCCCCGCTAAAGGATGTCCCCTGTTTTATGATCAAGTGCGCCATCCTTTTCGTTCATGTGCTCCTCGAAATAGCACAAAGATAGTCAAATCCTAGTATTTATTGTCACAGGTATAATGAGCAGAAATAAAAAATAATAATAATAAAAGAGATAAAAATATTTGAGATTGATCTCATGGTCTTGTTTTTGAAAAGTGGGCATTACGTTTTAATCCTCAAAGAAGAATAAATATATTCTTAAAGTATCCATGGCAACAAACATTCTAGTCCTGTCAACGTTGGGAGAAAAATCTACAAAATCATTGAAATTCTGTATCTTTGTATAACTTCTACCTATGAAATAAAAATATACAAAATCTGCTGCCATTCTTTAAAATCTATAAATAATGCATATACCACACATGTAATATGGTACCCAAGTTTGTGTTCCACAACACAAAGAAACGATAAAAGATTGATTAATAATCAATATACGGATATGCGCATTCAAGTGATACAAGATATGCAATAAATAGTATAGCTATTAGGGACAGTGGCGTAGCTAGTGCTCTCTGATTAGGGAGAACATGGGCGGCTTGCCATATGGGCAAGTGCATTTGCCCCCCCCCCATACAATTTTTGTTCGTTATTGCTTTTGTAGTTACCTTTTTGCCCTCTCCCCCTCCCAATCATGGTTTTCCACTGCCCCCAACTAAAATCCCTTACAGCTGCCAGCAGGGACACCCCATGGTTACCATGGTTACACCCAATAAATAGCAAGATATTTTGAGACAACAAAAGAACAAATTCACATGATTTGCAAAGAAGAAAAATATGTGAGAATTTGCTAAGTTTCCACACCAAAGATCATTCTACGATAATCGCATTTTAAGTTCTTAATTCTGCATTAATTCAGCACATAGTACATCTTTTCTTCCACAATATTTTTTCTAGATGATATATGTTAAGTCAGACGTATAGAAAGTAGCCTACTTGGTCATACATGTAGAATATTTTCCAATGAAAAAAGTTAATTTTGTCAAAAATGGGCATAGGACAACTTTACTTTCCTGCGATGATATATTGTTGACTTAGTTAAGAAACGATTGGGTCTCTGTGGACTCATTTGATACTGTCAACATAAACGACATTCCTAGGATGCAGTGGATAGCTACCAGAATGGGGAAGAATTTGTCCTATCACTGATACAGTTTGTCCCTGATACAATTAACATCTTTGGGTTAGGAAATAAGCCACACCCACCATAGCAATGCAGTAAGTAGATTGGGCAAACAAACCTTAAATCCACAATCATGCATTACCAGTGCATTGACATTTGGATGTTCATGTGGCCTGCTGTACAGTAAGGTTTTGATCTATTTATGGCACTTCTCCAGATCTTAGAGATTTAAGCAAAAGGAATAAACGAAAATCCGTATAGGTTTACCATTCTGGATAATGGGAATTGGATTTATAAAGCCTATAGCTGGCCCGCAAGCACAATTTTTGTTAACCATTTTGTCGTCACTTAGTCTGTGTGTGCAGAAATTTGCTTTGTACGTTGTATTGCATTTGACTTCATAAGCGCGCACCACCAGCTAGCTGTACTGTACCAGTATTGCGTAGGATTTGTTCCCCACTTATGCAGATTTTGTTGCTAGGCAAATTCATGCAGTGATTGGTTGAAAAAGCTGTCAATCATCTAAACTCAGGTTAATTGTTTTCTAACCTCCTCCCAACTTGGGGGCAAATTTAAGAAATTCAGGCAAAAAATTGTGAAGTAAAAAGGCCCAAAAATTATGAAAAACAAATAAATAAACATTGTTTACATATATGCAGGTAGCTTGCCATTCTCCCTCTTGAAAAGTTGGCAATATTTTTTCAAGAATAAGAGTCTTATTTGGACAAATCCCTAACACCACTCTAAATATATAAAAAAAAAACTGATCACTTCAGTCGATATACCTACACTGATCAAGTGATCACATGTATCGTCTTGTCGTTTTAAAAACTTAGGGCAGCAAAGATTATAGGAGCACTAAACTGAAAAATGAGGGTGTATTTCGAGGGGTCCCCAAAAATAAAATGCTTATCTATGGCACGCAACGGTATAGCAAAATTCTGGTTAATATGAATATTCAAGTAACCTTTGCCCTCATGTCGTCTGTGGACTATATAAAGGCATACAATTTATCGATCTTTTGTAGATGATATATTTGTGAAATTCGCAAAAACAAGCGTCCCTCACTTTTCGGTCTAATGCTCCTTTAAATAAAGCTAATTCCTCATTAGCAATTCAAAAATACAAAAATAAGAGAATACAAATTAATTAATTTCCTATGCACAACGCTAACGAACAGTCGTAGTTATAACAGAGGAAAGCACAAAACAAATTTGGATTTGAAATCAAATCTGTTTGGAATATATGCTTTGATCTACAGATTGCTCGGTTTTTACTTCCATCATCAAAAATACATATTTACAGGTGATAATGCAAGCATTTTATTTTAATAAATATCAAACAAATACAACAGAGAATAGAAAACAATAAATATAAACTTTACTCGTAGAAAGAAGTTGCCTCTACAAAAAAAAAAAAATAAAAAAAAAATAAAGGGGTACAAACAATCCATCCCTTTGTTATGCAGAATACGTACACAAAATGAAGACTTACTTTCTACGTGCTGATTTTTTCCTGACTCATTACCCAATCCATTATTTTGCTTTTAGTTTTTTTCTTGTTAACTACTACCACATACAATCCCTCCCAGACCCTAATTTTGATTTCTAAATTTTTCTTTTGTCAGTAATTGTCTCATGTATTTTGACTAACTAAATGCAACGATTGGTGATTGGTCGAAAAAGCTGTCAATTATCAAACCCAGAGAGGTTAATTAAACCTTTCCTATCATAAAACATACTTTCCTTTACAGAGTCCTTTATGTTCTGAATATTCATCACTTCCTGACCTTGCATAGTCATTACTAGATTTCTGAATATTCATCACTGTGTACCTTAGCCTACATACAGTCATTAATATCTTTATGAATATTCATTCACTTTATGGCCTTACACAATTCATTAATAGATTTATGAATAGTCATCACTTTATGATCTGACATGCAATCATTCATAGATTTATGAATATTCATCACCTAATGACCTTCATACATTCTTTGATAGATTTATGACTATTCATCACTTAATAACCTTACATGCATTCATTAATAGATTTATGCATATTCATCACTTACTGTTTCATAATAGCCTTTAAAATATTAAACACTCCACATGCAAATAAAAAAGATTCAAAACTAACTGATTTTTCTGGTATGCATATTCATGAGGTAGCATTTTTGAGGGCAGCTTCTTTGTTGGATCCCGAAAATACTTAAATTTCATCAACCAATTAACTGACATTCCCTCCTAAATACCTTTATCTCACGTAAGTAGCTAATGAGTAGTAAAGGAACCAGCCTTCACCCTAGTATTTTATTTCAGCACAACATATGAAAAACTTTCAGCTCGAAAGAAAATACTTCTTGTCATCTTCATCTACCTAATGAATATGTATGACAAGAAGCTATTCTTCCCATATCTTGCATGTCATGTCCCATTTCAACATAACAGGACACACAGGCCCTTTTGTCAGTCTGCTCTGTCTCAAGACATTTTATGAATATTCAAATCATTTAAATATATCCCAAAATTTAAATATTCTTGTTCAGCTCACTCTTTAAAGTTGTGCTTTGCAGGAAGACTTGGCCAGATAAGTAAACATTGTGGTTATTTGCTATGCATGGACCTGAATAAACTATGTATATTCATGTCTTCTTTCCATAGCAGCTAAGTGAATGCTCCTGATATGTTAATGAGGTGGGTGTGTTTATGGGTGGGCTTAGGCCTACCCTGGTATATAATATTCTCCTAAATCCCCTCTCCTTGCTACTATGTTGTTAACACCACCTGGAAGAAAAAGAAACAAGAGGAAAAATCACTCAAAGGTACCAAAAAAATAATTAAAATAATCAAATTTTCAGGCAACAATTTTGAAAACGTGAAATAAAGTATTTCCCTCCATTTGATTATGTTTGAACAAAATAAATGTAATGGCATCGTCTACAAACTTTCTCGTTTATAATTATACAAATTCTTCCCCTTTCCTCACCCCCATTGCCACTTGTTGAGATGAATTGGTTATCTACCTCAACTAATAGGGGAGTAATACAATTTAAGTTACAAATTGGTCCATGGTCACCTACCACAGTTCATTTACTTTGAAAGCTTGTCCAGGATTATTATAGCTACTACTGTTTTAAGTGTCAATATCAGTATCAAATAAGCAGACTTAATCACTTTTATATAATGACGTTTTACATACAAGAGAATAGTGACGGATCCAGGACTTTTTCATAGAAAAATCGCGATTGGAACTCTAACCATGACTTGTCATTCTCCTTAAACATTTGTTCCAGCAAATCATAACCACAAACTTACTGTAGCAAATAGTAAGACAACTTTATTCTAATCAAAATAACCACACAATAAGGACTTCATCCATTGCTAATATGATACTCAGCACTTACTTCCACAACAACTAAGGTTTTCAAAATAAAGAGGAAAATCTGACCCGACCTGGTTATGTATCAGGTCAGGTCTGACTGTTTGAAACTTTAAGGAAACTTTGTGGTGTACTTTACTCATAAAACAATTACTAGGTAGCAGCACCAGATATAATTGCTAGGGTGAGAGGGAATGGTATATTTAAATAAATCACTCCAGATTTTAGATTATGATGTCCCTACTTTTTCTTATAATGTATATATATATTTTTTCATTTCATATTAATGGGGATCAAAGGCACGTGCCCGGGTGCCTCCCCCTCAGTCCGCCATTGTTACAGCATGACACCCATTTTAAAACATTGAAATGCAAATAGGGCCGTAATTCTTTCCCGAAAGTGGGGGGGTCATGGCCTCTTATCCATGGAGGGGGGTCATGGCCTCTTGTCCAAGGGAGGGGGCATGTCCTCTCATCCAAAAGGAGGGGGACATGGCCTCTCATTCAAAAGGAGGGGGGAATGACCTTAATCCAAAAAGGAGGGACATGGCCTCTTATCCAAAAAGTGAGGGGGACAAGAGGATAATTTTCCCCAAAATGTATTAATTTTTTTTTTTTTTCATTTACGGAAAAGTGGGGGACATATCTCCCTGCCCCCTGAAAATTACAACCCTGAATACAACTTACCCTGTTGACATCGGGCACCAAAGAACCCTCCTATACACGAACATTTTCCAGTTCTTGAATCGCAAACACCTCCATTAACGCAGTTGCAGTTGAAAGCACAATTTGGCCCAAATGTTCCTTCCATGCATTCTACAAAGAGAGCATTCAAATAACTTTAAGAGTACTACTAGTCAGAGGAGGAAGGGGGAAGGGAGGGGGGGGGGAACACACCAAAAAAAAATGTGTCTACCGAAAGTGGGGGGAAATCATAGAATCACAACAACAACAAAAATCAAGATACAAAATATCACCAAACAAAAGATATTAATATCGAAGAAAGTGGGGAAGGGAGGGGGTGCCCACCTGCACCCCAAACTCTGCGTATGGTACTAGCGATGCTTGAGAGAATTCTGAAGAGAAGTTTCTTAAAAAAGGATTTCTCATGTCAGACATTCTTGGACAAATTTCTACCAGTAATGTTTCTTCTCTATTAATGCGTTAGTTGTAGTGCTTCCTTTAATGAACACATCAGATACTTTTTACATTGGTTTGGATGGCATTTTCATTGCTAAAAAAAGGTATTTCTATCCAGGGCCTAAATTCTAGGAAAATAAGAGGCTCCCCCCCCCCACTTTCCAGAGATGAGAATTGCGGCCCTGTTTCTATCCTCATCAGAAGTGGAAACTTTGATGATAGATTTAAAAACGTGAACCCTGTTCCACTCTCCATGTCATGCTCTAATAATAGCCAGGATTATTCTTAAGGGAAGAGGTGGTGGGATGGGAATCGGGGTCAGATTCAAACGCTTCAGAAAAGAAACTCCATATTCCCGTTTTCTTATTTATATTTCTTTCATTTCATTTCATGCAAGGTGGGCACAGATTGGGGGAGGGGAGGGGGGGGCAGATATTTTTGCAAGAGGGGGGTCATATCCCTTATTGACTCTATGAGCCTGTCAGTCTCCATCACATATGATGGACATGAAACCATTGCAACATAAATATTCAACAAATTGCTGATGAATTTGATCAACTAGTTTGATGACAGTTGTTATATGATAACACTTACCATCATTGCATGACAGGCCTGTTAAACCAGGCGGGCATTCACAGTTCCCTGAGACAATGTTGCACTGCGTCAAATTGGCACAATTACATAACTGAAGACAATTGAAACCAAAGAAACCTAGTGAGCATGCTGTAGGAGAAAAAAACAAACAAAAACAATTTGATAAATGTAGGTTGAAGACACGGGCAGCAATTTTTGTTCAAGATTTAGGGATCATGAGGACATAAAAATGAACAATTGAAAACCAGCAAGCATGTTTTAAAAAAAAAAAAAAAACTTTTAAAGAGAACAGGGAAATATTCTTCAACCAGTCAAAACATTTCAGCTGATGTTGCCATTATTTCAAATTAACTTTAAGGAATATTGATTGCTTTTTTTTCAATTTCTGATTTTTTGCATCAATATGAACCTGCATTAACATGCATTGACCTGATCTCTTAGTGCACGAAGATGATAACTTTATTGTCACATTCTTGGGAAGGGGGGCAACGTAATAAAGTCTTTCGAACAAACTTATTTTTCTTGACATTTTCAACAAACTCGCAATCTTTGAATGCAATAAATTCCTTAATGGAAAAAGATATCAACATGATTTTTACACAATTGTTTAGTCTTCAATCATTTATAAGAAAATGAAACAAATTCATGGAAATAATCCTTTAACAAATTTACAACAATCATGTTGACTTACTTTGTTTACACTCTGGTCCGGTCCTACCAGGTGGACACCTGCACTGACCGGTCACTGGGTCACACTCAGCTTCTTTGTGACAGTCACACTGCTGTGCGCAGTATGGACCATACGTGCCAGCTGGACATGCTGTAGGTTGAAATGGAAATTGGTCAGTTGGAACTAAAGGAGACTTTTGGTTGAATGCTTTAAGCAAAACCCCTTATAACTACTAGTGTGATTGACTGTAAAAATTGCTCTGGAAAATTGTTTTTTAAGTTTTAAATTCAAGTAATAATTGCCAGAATAAGACAATGGTCCAGACCATAGCCAGTACCGCCGAAGAAGTGGGGGTGGCCTGGGATCCTGGGTATAAATAAAGGCCTGTAAAAATTTGAAAAAGAAATTTGCATTCAAAAAGCATGGCCCTAAAAATTGCTACTTCACAATGTCAAAAACGGTGTAAAATTGGAAAACAAGAATATGTGGTTTTTTTTTTTTTTTTTTTTTTTTTTTTTTTTTTTAGCTATTTAGAATTTTCCGATATGGGGACCCAGATTATCCATTTGCCTCTCGGACCCAACAATCCTCTTGGCGGCCCTGATCATAGCATATCCCAACATTATATCAAGAATGATGATTACAGTCAACAAAATTGGGGAGGACTTATTCTTATAACATCACAGAAAAGTATATCATTTATGTCCTAGCCTTTAAATTGATCAGCAGAAAACAACAAATTTTAAGCTGATTTTTATGGGTTGTTTTAAATCTTTTTCAAAAAGAGTCAAAGTAATCTACATAACAATTTTCTCTATTTGTGTCCATGACCCATTCAACTTTCATACGTGTCCATGATCCATTCAAGATTCATACTTGTCCATGAACTTTAAATATTCATATAATGACCAGGTAGATACTCACTAAATTCACAATTTTGGCCATAGTACCCATCCAAGCATTCACAGCATCCTGTATATCTATCACAGCGTCCTCCATTCAGGCATGGGCAGGAAAGCTCGCAGTTGGGTCCGAATCTGTCTGATGGACACTCTGTAAAGGACGCAATACAGAAAATGCTCATTTTTAGAAAAATATGCTTTGATCTTTTTTAATTCATGAAACAGGGATAAAGTTAACCAACATTCAGTGGTTACTACCCATGGGAGGAGCATGGCGTAAGAAGGGATTGATAGAAACAAGTTTGTAAATAAGCAACATCACCTGTTTTTATATTCTCCTTCCCCCCCCGTCCACATCAAACAAATCCTTACACCACCCCTAAAGCCATATGACAGTTAGAATTTTTCTTCAGCCAGTGACAGTGACCTCATAGTTACCAGCCTTAATCAACAGAAAATGAAAAATAATACAAAATCAGGAATTATTTACCATCTTCACATATGTCTCCCGTCCAGCCCATTGGACACCTGCAATCACCTGTTACGCTGTCCAAGATTCCTCCGTTCAAGCAATCCTTAATATGCAGACAATAATCACCATAGTGGTTCTCCTGGCAACCTGTAAAATAAATAGGGGAACAATCAGACCATGAGCGTGAAGTCAAAGACAGAAGAAGAAAACCCTTTTGGGTCATCAAATATAATGAAATAAAAAATATAAAAAAAGTACAATTCTGTAAATTAAAATAGTGCAGTGAAAAATGTAAGTTCTGTCTGAGTATTCTTTTCTATATGTTTGCAAAATTCTGGCTTGATTTTCTATCAACTTTGGTGAGAAAATTGCTGAAATACCAACAAATGACGCGTTTGACCTTTCTTCTTACTATTTTGATTGTTGCAAATGCATCAAAATGTGCCCCTGGACCCCTACAGCTCATAAATCAACATTTTTCAACATTCAGGGAAAATTGTTTCCCCTTGACTAGCTCCAACAGCCCATAATTCAACATTTTTTAAGCCTTCACGAAAATTGTTACCCCATGAAGTTGAACCCAACAGCCCATATAATTCAACATTTTTGAGCAATCAGGGAAAATGTATGGCCCATAATTCAAAATGGTTCATCTTTCGGGAAATATTTGCCCCTTGACTTCTACTGCCCATAATTCAACATTTTTCATCAGTGAGGAAAAATGAGCCCCCTTGACCCCTACACTTACGCATCTCCTTAAGAGAAAAGGACAAGTTACCTCTTTCACACCTTGGTCCAGCGTATCCAGGTGGACACGAGCACTCCCCTGTGACTGCATGACATGTTCCTCCGTTCTGGCATTCGCAGCGCTCCAGACAGTCACGACCATAAAGACCTTCCGGACACTGCAACTCGCAAAGTGACCCAAGAAAGCCTTCAGCGCACGTACAGGTGCCATCGCTGAGGTCGCAAGTACCCCCGTTTTCACACTGACAGGTTTGTTGGCAGTTTGGACCAAATCGCCCATGATGGCAGTCTTCAAAAATAAAACAGCAACAAGAACATAAACAGTTGAGATTGTTGTAATGCCAAAAATCCATTGTTAGAACAAAAGTGATTAATTCAGTGGTCAAGCAAATTCATCTTAAATGAAAAGGAATTTTTAAATAGTGAAGAAACTACTATCGTATTCTGTTAAGGAGATATTCAACTTTAAAATTTGGTCTCATTTGTATAGAATGACTGGTGTAGAGAGTCTACTGTAGAAGGTTTCCTAATAATTGCTAATGTATTCCTAAGAAAAATTAATTCAGTGTTTTTTGCTAACTGAATTTATTTTCTTAAAAAAAAAATTCAGGTGGTAATTACAATTACTACATTATAATTAATTACTTTCATGAAATGTCCAGTGGTTCTTAAGCCACATTATTTGAGGGACACATATAATAGAATAATTTGGAGGAATATGAGGATGTGATGTCACAATTTGTCTCATTTCTTCACAAATAAGGAAGCATTTTAAAGGATTAGTTCAGTGGTCAAGCATGTCCATTTTATAAGAAAAAAGACTTCAAAAAAAAAAAACATGGTGAAGAAAGCATTTAAAAATCCTATTCCGTTATAGGATTAGTTCAGTGGTCAAGCATGTCCATTTTATATGAAAAAAGACTTCAAAAGATACAAATTGGTGAAGAAAGCATCAAAAAACCTTATTCCGTTAAAGAGATATTCAAGTTTAAAGTTTGGTATTATTTGTGTAGAAACGACTGAAATCAGACAGAGTTGTGATGTCATAGCCTCAGATTCTCAGTTTTTTTGTTTTTGTTGATTCTGTCATATTTTAGCCTTCGATTTTGTGGCTTAAAAACTATTGGATATGTCAGGAGGGTAGTAAAACAAAATCTCGTAAGATGATTATAATCTTTCATTTGAAGAATATTAAAGGGAAAATAATCTAAATTGGTAAAAGTTAAATATATTTTCTATAAAATACATTAATAATTTTTAAGAACGTGAGGATAAGGGCGCTAACCTTCCATTGTATACTGAAACACCAGTCATTTCTACAAAGATAAGACAACAAGAGCTTTATATTTGAATATCTCTTTAATGGAATAAATTTTTTGAACTGTTTCTGCACCATTGTGTTTCTTTTATAGTCGATTTTTATAAAAGATAAACTTGCTTGACCCCTGACTAATCCTTCAAGCTTGAATCTCTCCTTTAATAATGAAATATGATTTTTAATGTTTCTTTGAAAGTTTCTTTTAAATTCTAATTAAGATGGCCTTGCTTTGATATTTAAAAAAAGTTACATTTTGAACTTGGAATGGAATGTAGGATGCAATTTTTTATCACAAATTTGAGAATAAATAAATAGTGAAAAGATGAAATCAATTTTTTTGTTGAGAATGTCAGAATGAAGATGCCAACTTTCCATAATAGACTTACTACACCAGTCATTTCTACACAGATAAGACATGAGCTTTAAACTTGAATATCTCCTAAACGGAATCAGATTTGTTAACGCTTTCTTCACCATTTTGTTTCTTTTGAAGTCCTCTTTCACATAAATTGGACTTTCTTGACCACTAAACTAATCCTTTAACATAATAAGATTTTTGAATGCTTTCTTCACCATTTTGTTTATTTTGAAGTCCTCTTTCATTCAAGATAAACATGCATGACCACTGAACTAATCCTTTAACAAAATATATGTTACTATGCTTTTAAAAAGAGCAAGTAAATAAAATATTGAGAATATCATTTTGATAATCTAATTAATCTATAACTCTGAGATAGTCTCACCTCTTGTGCAATGGCTGCCTCTATAGCCGGGAGCACAGCTGCATTCTCCGGTGAGCGGGTTACAAATCTCTCTGGCTTCGCACTCACAGGTGGTGGCACAGTCCTGGCCCCAGGTTCCCTCGGGACACGCTACAAAGATATCAACATGAAATTACATGAAAAATATCAAGAAAAACAAAACCATTAAAACCATAAGGTCAATGAACATGAACAAGATTTTTCTACCGAAATTGTGTGGGGAGACAGAAAGCGGGAGAGCAAAATCAAACGTGAGGGGGCAGGTCACAAAGAGGGGAAGGGGGTAAAATCACTAAGATAAAAAAATCATGCATATACATTCAACTCAAAGCTTAATCGCTTTTAGATCCATAAAACAAGAAATTAGCATATAATTTGATGAAAAATTTGTTAAAAATTAAAACAGTTCAAATCTGAATTAAGGGATTATTCCGCTTATATGTTCTTTGAAAATGAATTGCCTCTATTTCTAAATTATTGAGAATCTCACGAGGCTATTTTGCATTAAGTAAGTTTGTGAAGCATCACCGAACCGACAATTCTACTTCCTTCTGCAACTCCTGAGAAAATGGACCTTTAGGTCACTGGTTTGCACATTGTATTGTTGAAAAGCAAAAATTAAATGAAAATCTAGTCATAATTGTACCTTCCTTGCCACCCATCTTCCTTACATGTTTAGCCACATTCAAAAGGTTGAACATTTTCTTGGATACTTACGATAGCTGCATTCCTGGCCCGTAAAGCCTGGAGGGCATCGACATTCACCGGTCACATGATTGCATGGATTGCCATTTCCACACTCACACCGCTCCTCACAGTTCTCACCATAGTAACCATTATGACAAGCTGGATGGAAATAAAGGAGTCACATGATTGTCACATGGACAGATAGAGACAAATATGACCAACAATTGGTTAGGAATTATCTGTTTTTGTTATTAATTTAAAATTTAAAAAAAAGGTATAAGTGAAAAGATTAAAGGACTATGGACATCTAGCAGAATGAAGATATGTGAAAGAGCATGGAATTCTGAGTAAAACAGTCTTTACAATTTGTAAAATGGTTATTTAATTTTCAAGTTATGACTTGACTAAATTTCAAAATTTGTTCATTTGTGCGGAATGATTGATAAAGTAAGAAATCAACTCAAAATCTTTATGTTATTCTTTAAATTCTGTTCTCCACATTCAGCTATTTGTGAATTTTAGAATGTCTGTTCTAGATATATGTTGATTCAGGATATAACCAAGTTCTGAAAACATTTGGCGGTGGTCCAATGCTATATTTCAAACAACATTGACAAAAGAATAAAAAACATAAGGTTTTTTACAAAAGGTGATGAAGAATCCTTCTCCCTTTGATGTCACATGTTATTGCACAATAACAGCTGATAATTAAAAATGCTGTGAATTGGTCAATTTTTTAACCAATTTTGGTGTACGTTTTTGCCGTTTCAATGGTTTAAGTCATATTTTCAACTCATTAAATCCATGTTGCCTTTAGCTGACTGAATAGTCCTTTAATATGCAAATCCAGTAAAAGCCATGAAAATAATGTAGCAAAAAGATTGAATATTTTAGTTTTCTGATTCAAAGGTGCAGAAATGCAAATTTGTGATATTTTAAGAGGGCTTAAATGTCTATTTTTCAACTTATATCCACTGTGTTGTAAGCGTTGTTGCCCATAGGGAAATCTCATTTACTTTTAGCGAAACTGGCAAAAAAAATTTTTGAAATACCCTTTAATTTTACCAAAATGTTTTAACTTTTACCAATTCTATTTGAATAATTCCCCCATTTTTCCAGGCTCCAAACCGAGAAGAGGGCATGCAAAATGAAAAGGTGGAATCCTTGAAGAGGGAGCATGCTTGCAGAGGGGGCAGTTTCTAACAAATAGTCTAAGGATTTTACCTCCCACCCCAATCAAAAGCCAAGTATAAAAGACAATCTCTTTATTTTAAAGACTGAGATGAAGAAATAAATAAAACAGAAAATACATATTTCATAAAAATCCTAAAAAATCTGTATCTTGAAAAGTAAATATGCTTGGTGTCAAACTATACAGGTCATTATGTATTGTAGAGAGGTCAACGTACCTTTGTGACACCACTGACCCCTCCATCCCGCTGTACACAAACATTGCCCGTTCAATGGGTCGCACTGGGCTCCATTCTGACAGATGCACAGTTGCTTGCATTTAATGCCATAGAAACCAGCTGGACACACTGCAAGAAAATAAAAGATGGTTGTTTTGTTGGTTGAGGTTTTGTGGTAATAACAGCATTTGGATGAATTGTAAAAAAGATGTTAAACTATGTCAAAATAAACAGAGAGGTGGACTTTCGTAAACATTGAAGGACAAATAATATGTGAACAAGACCATTTTTTTTTTTAATTGGCTTTTACCAACAATAATTTGCACATAAGTAGTTAAAGGTGTGATCTCGGTATAAGGACATTCAGTTCTAATTTTTTGATTGGTTGAAATTTCAACCAATGGCTAACCGCGCTTCTTTCGATCACATTTTGCACTAAATTTATAATACAGCAACCATTTCAATTCACTTTTGCTGTGGTCGAAGGATAGGGCGATAACTTTCGGATTTGCATTTGTGCCAAACGTAATGAGTTTAAATCTCTTCAAGGGAACATTTTTTTTCCCTTATCTTCTCCCCTCATTTGAATTAAAACATGGAGCCATGTAACTAAGTTAATTTAATTAATAGCTCCATGAATAAACTAACGACGAATTTGTACAGCTCTATTTAACTCAGCCGTGTCATATCACCACAAATACATTTGGAAGAAGATGGTTATATAGAGATGTCCACCGCCACCACCAATTGTAAAGCACCGGTGTCTTAAGACTCACCAGGAATTTAACCAGGGATCTCTAGCTTGCCACGCTGATGCTATGACCACTAGATCACAGAGGTCTTATGTGTTCTCTGTATTTGAACCTTTATTTTTACTTACTTTCTTCACATCTGTCTCCGGTAAATCCAGAGGGGCACTCGCAGGTTCCGTTAAAGCGTTCACACGAGGCTCCATTCTCACATTCACAGGATTGGCTGCAACCGGGACCATAGTAACCAGCTCTACATTCTGCACACCAGAGAAAAGGAACACAACATTCAGATGGTCAGCATTTAAGGAAAGGATCCTTTTTTGACCTTTCACCTATTTTTGAAATTTGATATTATATTCAGGCAAGTTACTAGACAATACGGATTGGGCCCTAGAGGAGAAGGGAGGAGGGAGGGGGTTTGATTTTTAGCATTTAACCTTTTTTCCTTCTTTTTTATTATCATTAATCTTTAACATAAGAATTCAACTGAGGTGTGTTAATAAACTATTTTGAGGAGGGGGTTGATTTTCAGCATAAAACTTTTTTCACATTTTGTTTTATTATCACTAATTTTTAAAATAAGAATTCAAGTGAGGTGTGTTAATAAACTATTTTGATTGGGTGGGGTTTGAGAGGGGAAGGGGGAGTATGTAAAATATAAGACTTACTGACAAGCAATTTGTTACATTTATCTCGATCAAAATCCTTTTGTTTTTAATGGTGAAATCTGTAAACTTGCTCAAGTCGTATTATACAGAATACTTTATATTCTACAGAAAAAGTAAAGTTTAACCAACCTGAACCACGCTTTACCGACTTTATTCAAATTTTACCAGCAAGTTTACAGAAACGGTGCCCTCAGCATTTACACCCCTGCTTATGCTTCAAAATTTACGCAAATCAACACAGAAAAGCTCTTCACAAATCATGATCCGCTTTGATATTGCCCATTTCCCCCCTCCCTTTTGCAATCCTTGATTGATTTTCCATTACTTTTTACAACATCCCCACACAACCTTTTAGAAGTATGATGATGTCAGTGGGGTAAATGGGGGTGTGGACCCCCTCCTTTAAAAAACAAAAAACATTTTTGAGATTTCAAAAGAAAAATTGTCCTTAGAAGTGGGCTAAATTTTAACACCTCGTCTTGGGAGGGGGTCTAGGACCTTTTCGGACCCCCTCACTTTTTTAATGCTGGCAACGCCACTAGATGACACATTCACTTACCAAAATCGCATCTGACCCCAAAGTACCCAGCAGGACACAGACAATCTCCATTCACGTGGTCACAGACTCCACCATTCAGACAGTTGCACCTCTGTGAACATCCACTACCGAAGTAACCAGGGGTGCAGGCTGTAACACAATCAATAAAAAAAAAAGCATTACTTACACTCTCTCTCATTGCAAGACTATACAACATCAATGATGCAATGGTGCAGCAAGAAATTAACATTGTTGTCATGAAGATCGTATTTTAAAGGTACATAGAAATGTAGAGGGCAACATTAGCTAAATTGATTTAAAATCCACTAAAAAATGAAGCAAGAAAAAAATCATCAAAATGGGTTAAATATTGGCCATGTTATTGCTTTTTTTAACATTTTTGTGCAAATATGCAAATTTTTGTGTCACTCTTGTGATGTAAGAACGTGACATAGTGTCTCTATTCTCTTATGTAAATCCATTGTTTTAAAACCATCAGCCATATCTCTTTAAAAAAGCAAAGATAATTCTGATGAAGAGGATTTGATCTTTACCACACCCCCCCTCAACCAATCTCAAGCTGGAGGAGGCATTTTGCACATTTTCAAGGTCTGAAATTAAGGGAAGAATTATAAAGACTAGACATTGCTGATGTGGATGCTCAACCTATATAGTTAAATTATGGGGTTAAGTGTTCTCTGGGTCTTTGTTGTATATAAAGAATTCAAAGGCTGTGAGTGCAAACAATTAATGTAAAGGTGTGTATTGGTGAAGTGGGTTATTTGGTGGCGGGGATATTCCATTTTGAAAATTACTGCAGGCATATATGGGGACTGTTCTATTTGATAACCTGAACTCACACTCACTCTGTGAGTAAGGGTCTGTGAGTGAGGGTCTGTGAGTGAGGGTCTGTGAGTGAGGGTCTGTGAGTGAGGGTCTGTGAGTGAGGGTCTGTGAGTGAGGATCTGTGAGAGAGGGTCTGTGAGTGAGGGACTGTGAGTGAGGGGCTGTGAGTGAGGGGCTGTGAGTGAGGGTCTGTGAGTGAGGGTCTGTGAGTGAGGGTCTGTGAGTGAGGGTCTGTGAGTGGGGGTCTGTGAGTGAGGGTCTGTGAGTGAGGGTCTGTGAGTGAGGGTCTGTGAGTGAGGGTCTGTGAGTGAGGGTCTGTGAGTGAGGGTCTGTGAGTGAGGGTCTATAAGGGTTGAAATAAAAAAGTTTAAAAAGTAAGTTTGGGTTGAGCTAAAAAAAAAAAAAGCATGTTGAGGTGTTTTCTTGTTCATACATACATCACATATTTTCAATATATATTTTCAATATATTAAAATCTGTTTCAACTTTTTTGTGTAGTGGTTAAACAAAAAACTTTTGTCCATATACCTTAAAAAAAAAAAAAAATCCTAGAAACTTGAAAATTGAAACAATTACAAGGAGTTGGACAAATTTTCAATTTTATATAACACTGGTAAAACCTTATTTCTCAAAGGACAGGTTTATCAAATAAAAACAAGATTAAACACAGAAAATTGCTTTACGAATATTCATTTCCACTTACATATTCAAATAGCCCTATATCATGAATATTCATCGTTTAGATATTAAAATAAGAGCAACTACCCACCTTCATTGCATGACCTTCCTGTCCAACCAACAGAACAAATGCACTGGCCAGAGACTGAGTTACAAGTGGCTCCGTTGGCACACTCACAAAGATTCAAACAGTTGGCACCCCATGTTCCTCTCGGACACTCTGAAAATATTAAAAGAGGAAAGAATAATGATTTTCTTTTTTTATTATTTTTTTTATCATCAATATACAGTTTCCATATTATTGATCAATTTAACAAGGTATACTCAAAAGTATCATTCTTTAACTACAAAATTTTACAATATGGCTTCTCCCCAACAAGGCCTCATCCCACCAACTCCACTGGGGCTTCACTCCACCTAGGCCTCACTCGCCCCACACCTCTGAAACCACACCCCACCCCACAAAGGCCTCAAGCTCATCTCACTATCTCTTCAGTTTACCAAAATGTCTCGCTACAAACATTCATTGCAAACCACTAAGAAGGGAAGAAATACAAAGCTAAATCAATCTCATCATATAACAATGACATTATGCAGGGGAGGGAAGGGAAGGGGCTTCGTCCCTCTTATAATTTTAGGTAAATATGTGTTATCATGTGACCCAACCTAATTAGCCCCCCCCCCCCTAATATTTTGAATGCACCGGCGCCCCTATTATGCCATTGTTATATGATACATGTAGTTCTTAATAGACCTTTTGTTAAAGAACCCACTTATTTGCATCAAAATTTCCTGCTTCTATTAAACCAAAAATTTCCCCCACACCCCTATCCCTTCCCTCACCCACAAAATTCTCCCCACTCCCCTATCCCTTCCCTCACCCCTAAATTTCCCCCACACTTATCCCTTCCCTCACCCCTAAATTTTCCCCACACCCCCTATCCCTACCCTCACCCTAATCCCTTCCCTAACAGCAAAAACAGTGTGACAAACCTTGCTGACAGTCGCGACCAGTAAACCCAGGATGGCAAGCACATGCACCGGAGGCTGGATGGCAAAGCTCACCGTTACCGCAATCACATCTGTTCTCACAATCGAGACCGTAAAAACCGCCAGGACATGCTGTGATGAATAATATAATTCAAATACAATATATCAACAAAGTTATTAAATTGAAGTTACTTATGTGAATATCAGTGGTGTAGTCCTGCAGTATCATTATCTATTAAAGGTGTGTGTGAGCTTGAGTGTGTGTGAGTGCGTGGTCCACGGGAGCACTCCCATTTACATGAGAAAATCTACATTAACCCATAATCTACCACGCGGTGATAATATCGCTGTTTTCAAACTACCCTTTTCTTAAACTAGAATCAGGCCCTTAACCCTATAGGGGTGCAAAAAGTTTCATTGCAAAGATCTCGAGAAGAACTTGCATAACATTGTTGGGGGAGGGGTGTCTATACTCTCTTTTTCAGGAAATTTTGTCCAAACATTCAACAAATTTTACTTTATGTTTAAAATGTCCCAAAAAATGCATATTTTTGAAAAATTGACAAAAATGCTTAGAAAATAAATTTAGATTGTTCTTGTTGTTTGTTTTGATAAATAATATGTTAGCAAGTCATATTGTCCAAATCTACTCAAATTTTGCTCATACCTCATCTTAATTTTTTCCAATTATTTGTAAAGTATGTAAAAAAATTGACACTTTTTATGAAAATAAAATCGTGTGATCCACCCTTATATCGTAACGAAAATTTTCAAACACCATTCTGTAGCGAAAACAGTGTGCGTTCACGTGGATTGCAGCAATAAAGACATATCCCCTCGATCGTTCTTAACAAAGTTTTATAGCTACTTCATTTCGAGTTATTTTTTAGATATTTTGACATTTACGTTGAGACGGCAGAAGAACGTGTATCCCGAATCTTGTTTTAAAGTGAAACTGAGGATTAGGAAGAGTCAGAAGGCTTATTGCCAGTGATGGAGATCTTTTAATACCTGGACCCAACCCAGAAGAGGCCCAAAGATTTAAAAACAAAATAAAAAATTAAATCGCGAGTGCATTTTTTAAGTTCATGCTTACCAACATTACTCGTTGGGCCTAACGTTAGGCATAGCTAACGTTAAAACATTAGGCAAAAACACCATAAATTTAGCTGGGATTATTTACTTGTAAGGAAACGAGTAAATGGGTCACTAAAATCTGACGTTATTAACAGGAATTGTCCTTTTTATAGTAATTTTGGATGAAACTTTACAGATCAACCTTTACTTTTGTAGTGAGTGCAACAGTGCCCATATACATATTTTGCAAAATTTTCCATAATGATTTACTCATTTGCATAATGAATTTTATCATGATTAACTCCTTTGCATAATGATTTACTCCTTTGCAACATGAATTACTCATTTGCATAATTACTAATTTGGGTAACAATCTCCTCTGCAAATGAAAAAAACCCATGCAGAATGACTCCCTTTCACGACCTCCTTGTGTAATAACTCATATGAATCATGAACTCATATGAATCATGAACTCATTTGCATAATGAGCTCCATCCTTAATGAACTCTTTGCATAATGAATTCATTTGCGTAATAAAAACAATTAAATAGTCATAACATATGCATAATGAATTTACTTGTATATTCTTAAATTAATAACAAAAGTTCACCTACCCTTTTCACATATCTGTCCGCGCCATCCGGGGGCACATGTGCAAGCTCCATTGATATGATCGCATGTGGCATTGTTTCTGCACATACACACATTTTCACAGTTCCTTCCGTACAATCCTCTTGGGCATTCTACAAATGAAACAAAGAATTTCTGTAAGAATCTGCTATGCTGATATCCAAGAGGCATAGGAAGCGGGGGACAGGGAAAGGGGTGGGGGAAGGGAAACTGCCCACCTAAGAGGATTTCACCTCCCCGATTGCATCGGTTGCGAGGTAAAATTAGGAAATTATACATTTAAATGGAGGGGGGGGGACAAGAGGGAAAGCTGCCCACCCGAGAGGATTTCATATTCCCAGTTGCATCGGTTGGGAGGTAAAATTGGGAAATTATTAACATAACATTAAAAAATGTGGTTAAATTATTGGATGTTTTCGCGAATTGGGAAGAAATTTTGGTCAGTTTTTTAATTTTACAAATTTAAAAAAAAAATCCCACAAAAGAAGGAAATTTCCCTCAAATCTAACAGGGTACACAATCTAAATGTCACTCAATGGTATTAGATTAATAAAATAATACAAGACACCTTCCTCCTTGTGGTTACTGCATTCTAAAATTTGAAGTAATCAAAACTTCAACTTGCAATGCTAATTACAAAATACCACTACCACAAAATTTAGTCCTTACTATGCTGAAATCCTAATCAGTGAAAGTTAAGATGGCTCAAAACCCACCCTGACATAATCTTGGCCCTCTTTGCTATTTGGCAATTTTGTTTTACCATTCTGAACTTACTCTTTGAGCAGTCAGCTCCACTCCATCCATCGTTACATATGCATTCACCCGTCTCTGGGTCGCATCCTGCACTGTTCACACAATTGCATCGCAATCCACAGTCCTGCCCATAGGTTCCAATCGGGCATTCTAAAAAAGGAGAAAATGTATAAAATTGTTGAATAACAATACATTTTTGAAGTAAGTTATTGGACTAGGAAACATTCTTAATCAGACTTTCAGGTATGATCATTTTTTTATGGTATGAAAATGATATTTTTTATAGCCTAGGATTTTTCTCCGCTACCAAACTAAAATTCATATTCCATACCGCCTCCCGCCCCTCCTTTCCACCACACACACACATTTAGAAGAAAATATTGTAAGATGCAAAAGAAATGTATTGTTCCTTCCATTATAGTCGACATGGTATGTTTTGGGACAATAATTTTTCCTTGTATTTCCAAAATGTTTTAATCCTAGAACCTGGGGTCCGACCCCCACCCCACCCTTTTTCGAAATTTAACCCGGTGATCTTTATCATATTTTGGGGAAGATGTTGAAACAGTTGACAATATATTTCTTTCTTCATTACCAAAAATTATGACAGCACTGCTCTACATTTCTAAGAGGACAGCAGACTCACCCGTGTTACATCTGATTCCTCTCCATCCAGGGTTGCACGTGCATGTCCCGTCCTCTGGGTCACATATTCCACCGTTCATGCACTGACAGATGCGTCTGCAGTTACGGCCAAACTTTCCATGGGGGCAGGCTTTAAACATAAAAGCAGATAAGCAGGGTTTAAACTTTGCATTTAAAGGATTAGTTCAGGGGTTCAGCAAGTCTATCTTATGTAAAAAAGGACTTTCAATTAAACTAAATAGTGAAACAAAGCATTACAAAATCTTTTTTCGTTAAGGAGATATTTAAGTTGAAAGTTTGGTATCATTTGTGTAGAAACGGCTGAAATCAGACTAGTTTGATATGCCATAGCCTCAGATTCCTCGAAGTCTTTATGTATTCTATCATATTTTGTCTTGCAATTTTGTGGCTTAAAATCCAATGACATGTCAAAAAAGTAGTAAATCTGAATCTAGTTAGGGTATTTATAATTTTATTTTTAAAAGTATTCTTTCAGACGAGCAACAATATTTTCATGACATTTCCATTTTACACCCTGTCTAACAATATCAGCTAGGTTTCGATGCCTATGGCTGAGTAAATCAAAATATAAATTGCACATCAGGATACATCTGCTATGCACTTTTAAACAAAATAATGAGTATTAATCCTATTTTCCAGGTTTATCCCAAATTTAGCTGAAAGAAATCAATTGTCCTCAGAAAGGGTCAACTCACACTCTGAGCATTCTTCTCCAAAAAATCCAGCTGGACATACGCACTGGCCGTTGGTCTGGTCACACAATTCATAGTCAGCGCAGGTACAGTTGTTGGCGCAGTTGATACCCCATGTATCTGCAGGACATTCTGTGAATGGGAAGATAACAAAAAATGAGTAGAAGCAGGGTCATAGCTAGCACCCCCCTCCTTAATCAGAAACCTGTTAAAAGAAAAGTTGAAAGTGGCCATTATTATTGAGGGGGATGAGGAGAGGAGTGAGGAGAGGAGGAGGAGAGGAGTGAGGAGAGGAGTGAGGAGAGGAGTGAGGAGAGGAGTGAGGAGAGGAGTGAGGAGAGGAGTGAGGAGAGGAGTGAGGAGAGGAGTGAGGAGAGGAGGAGGAGAGGAGTGAGGAGAGGAGGAGGAGGAGGAGTGAGGAGAGGAGGAGTGAGGAGGAGAGGAGTGAGGAGAGGAGTGAGGAGAGGAGTGAGGGAGGAGGAGAGGAGTGAGGAGAGGAGTGAGGAGAGGAGAGGAGTGAGGAGGGTGAGGGAGAGGAGGAGGAGAGGAGGAGGAGAGGGAGAGGAGGAGAGGAGTGAGGAGAGGAGTGAGGAGAGGAGTGAGGAGAGTGGGGGTGGGGAATAGGAAGGGGCCCAGTTTAAAATAATTTGACCTAGCTATATTCTGATTAGCTGACCTATAAAAAAAATTTAAAAAAAATTGTAAGGGTCAAGGACATTTTTATGTATACATGAAATTATCAAAACATGCTGTTTAAACTTTGTGTCACATATTTTGGAATAAAATCTTTAAACACATTTAAAAAGAAATACATTATAATCATTTATGCCCTGTTGGGAAAATTATGTCATCATGCACAATAATTCAATACAGAATTATAAAAAGGGCAGCCACATGTGTTGGCTTCAAAAATGAATAAATTGAGAGAGGAATAAGATTTTGACTTGCTGTTTTTGGTAGTTGGTTAAGATTTTAATTCTTTATCCTATGAAATAAGGATTGTATCAGACTTTATGTCTCCTTTTAAAGATGAATAACTTGAGATAGGAATAAGATTTTGACTTGCTGTTTTTAGTAGTTGGTTAAGATTTGAATTCTTTATCCTATGAAATAAGGATTGTATCAGACTTTATGTCTCCTTTTAAAGATGAATAACTTGAGATAGGAATAAGATTTTGACTTGCTGTTTTTGGTAGTTGGTTAAGATTTTAATTCTCTAGCATATGGAATAAGGATTGTGTCAGACTTTGTCTCCTTTAACAACAATGTAATAACTTTTATTGTCAATTTGTTGATGAAAAATAAAAGAAACTTCTATGGGACTGTTTGATTATTTCTTGTAATTAAAGCAATCTTATTGATTATCTTGTAAGTAAAAGGTACACTATGTGACTTACGTTCTGCACAATCAAGTCCAGTCATGCCAGCTTCGCAGAAACACTCTCCACTGATGCTGTTGCAGTCTTGACCGCCACAGTGACATGTAAACTTGCAGTTTACTCCGTATTTTCCAAAGTCGCAAGCTAAGAGAAAACAATGATACACAAACATAGTCAGACTTGTACAATGGTTTTCACGTTGAATAATGACAAAAGGGAAATGATACCAAATCGTTTACAGCATCCAATCAAGAGAGAAATTTCATTTCTTAGCAACAAATGGCTTATTCAATTCGTACAATATGGCTGATCATATATTTGATATTTTGCAATTTCGAGAATGCATACAAAAAATATTTTAGATATTATGTTTTAATTATTTCTTCACTACATTGTCCACTTTTAGGTACCTCAAATAAAAAATTATCTTCCTTTCCTGGAAGTGAATTATTTCATTTATTTTGGTAAATTTTCCTGTTTACATTTAATACCCTCATTGGTGGCTTGCTATTAGGAAAAGGGTGCTATAACCCCCTTCCCCACCTTCTAAATATTTGCTAATCATTGTCCTTTTTTTTTTTTTTTTTTAAAGAAAGAATACAAACATGTGTGAATCATATGTGGATAATAATTTGTTTTCCCCCTCCCCGAATCATGTTTTCCACCTCCAATTGAAATCTCTTACAGCCGCTTATGGGTCGGGATTTGCCTACTGAAAGTGGGGGGCAAAAGTGGGGGGAGGGGAGGCAAATCATGCTAAGATGCAAAAAATCACCAAACAAATTAATTAAACCCTTTGCCCCCTTAAATCCCACCTATGAGCACACCCAAAATCAACAAAGTTTAAACTCACTGTGTTCACAAGCTTCACCATGGTAACCAGCAGAGCATTCTAGACTACATTCTCCAGTCACTTTGTTGCACGTGTTGATATCCTGACACTGGCAAATGTGTCGGCACTGTTCACCATAATGCCCAGGAGGACATTCTGTAACAAGATGAAAGGAAAAGTTCAAAGGTCAAGCTCAGAGGTCAGTGAAAGGTTCAGAGGCCAAAGTCATGTATATGAATATTCAACAATTATTTTCAGTGCAGGATCTATTTCAGTTTTAATTTGAATCACATTTATTCACAAAAGACTGAAATCTGACAAAATATTACGACTGGCATCCTCAAATGTCTTTGGGTATATATTTGCTGAATTATTTTCTGAAAATTTGTGACTTGCAAACAATTCATGAGGTAGGAAATTCATGAGGTAGGAGAATACACTTACAAACAGGAAAGTAACTATTATTCAACTAAGACTCAACTCACCTCCTCCCCGCCCCAAAAAAAAAAAAAAAAAAAAATTGAAAAAAAACCCAGAACCAGTATATTTTCAATGCATTAACAATTATTGAGAATGACGGGTTACATTTCTGCTTACCTTTCCACCATGTCATTTTCAATCAATCTTTCAAAATTGTATATCTAATGAATGTAACAGACATCAGAAACATTTTTTCACAATTGTAATTTTGTCCTGTATCGTACATGGATCGTTGAAGGGGTCAATCGGAAATGTGGAAAAAAGACAACCTACCATTTTGACACCGGGAACCTGTGTATCCCGGCTTACATATGCATTCCCCAGACTCTGACTCGCAACCGGATGATTGTGTCGCATGGCAATCACAGTTGTTTCTGCACCCAGAACCATAGAAAAACTTAGGACATTCTGAAATATAAATGAAAAGGAGTGACTTATTAACAGTTTCAGGAATTTCTGGCAAGATGCACATGCACATCCATTTGGACATGTGTAAACAATATTTTAGACACAGAGTTACTAATCCTAATCAGGTTCAACCTGATGCTCATGCAGTGGCATAGCCAGCAATAGAAAAGTGAGGGTGTGAAAAGTGAAGGTGCTATACCCTTCCCCCTCCAAGACTAAGTGTTAAAAATTAGCCCACTTCTGAGGGCATTTTTGTTAAAAAAAAAGATTTAAAAAATAAGTTTGAGAGGAGGGTCCAGACCCCCTCCCCAACCTATTCCCTGTTGCTATGCCACTGTGCTCTTGTTGACTCCAAATTAATTCTTATTAAAAATTTATACACTGGTTAAAAAGGTAGTCAAAATATGAACTGTGCAGTTTTTCAATTTTAAAAATAACACTTTTTTTAAAGCTATGCTAAAAAGGAGATACAAAAATAAATACCAAGGTTGCCCTATATTACATCACAAATTTGCATATTGATGTTTGAGATTTTAACATGTTGTAAAACGATAAATTTCGAACAAATTTTGATAATATTTTTTTATATTGTCATGATTTATATAGATTTTCAACTAAGTTCTGATATTTTCTCTTGCAAAAACAAAATAGTAACCTTTTTATCATCATATACCTTTAATAGGAATATTATAGGATGCAAGGCCCTACCTGTCTATGGTCACAAAAGACCGAAATGTATGTGGATGTCCAGGTATATCTGGACATCTGGACTTCTGAAGTAGGACCTACAGCCCTTTTCCCTAACAATATTGCATAGGTGATTTGCCTATGGACTTTGCATTGTTTTTTTGTTGCCAAAGATATGTCATTTAAATATATCGATAAAGGGGGAAAATTTATAAAGCAAAATTCAGGCAAGAATCAAGGTTTACAAGATTGTGATTTCAACAATAATAATGACAAATTAAAAAAATGGATGAAGAAAACAAAAATGTCTTCTAAGCTCTATAACCTGTGGCACGACAATAGGGTTGGAAGGGTGGGTAAACTCAATGGGCCTGAGCAAAAATTAAGATATGGAGGCCCAGAGGCAATGACACTGTGATATGTTTGTTATGGGGCTCGAGCAGTAAATTTTCAATGCCGCCACCAGAACCCTTGTTGCGTCACTGACAATTACACATATGTATTTAACAATTTAATGCCTACTTTGTTCACACTGGCTTCCGAAATATCCTGGTCGGCAAAGACAGGTTCCAAACCGTCTGTCACATGGGATTCCAAAGGGACAAAGGCAATTTCGCTCACAATCTGAACCGTAGAAACCGGGAGGACATCCTGAAAATCAAGCAGATTAATCTAACAGTAAATGGGCATTCAAAATTTGTAATTAAAGGATTAGTTCAGGGGTCAAGCAAGTTTATTTTATATGAAAGAGGACTTCAAAAGAAACAAAATGGTGCAGAAAATATTCAAAAAATCTTATTTCTCTAAAGGGATATTCAAATTTAAAGCTGTCTCATTTGTGTAAAAACGACTGAAATCAGACTAGTTGTGATGTTACAGCCTCAGATTTCTCAAAATCTTCATGTATTCTATAATATTTTGCAGCTTAAAACCATTGGGTTTGTCAGGAAAGTAGTGGAACAGAATCTATAGTGAGGTTAATCATAATTTACCACCTGAAGAAAGTTTGAGGAAAAATAATTAATAAAATACACACAAATTTAAATAGATTGAATTTAGAATACATTAATAATTGTGAGGATTAGGGGCTCCAACCTTCCATAGTAGACTTACTACACCAGTCATTTCTATACAATTGGACTGAGCCTTAAACTTAATCCTTACTCTACCAGGGCTTTAAAACAAGCGAGCCCAATTTTCATGTTTTTTTATATTTTTTATATGCATTTTTGACAAGTTTTGTTTCATTTTCTTTCCTTACAACTTTGATTGGGATACAGAGAGGCTAAGATATTTATCTTTTGAGTAATGAAAGCCATTTTAGGAAACATTGGACAAAAATATGCAAATTAAGCAATTTTAGGCTAAATTTGGTCAACAAATAAATGGTCAATCTTTGCAGAAGTATAACTTCTTGTCAATATTGAAAATAGAGATTTGTGTTACATATTTAGATTCTATGTCAAATTGTCATTTCCAATGATAATAATCTTTAATTTTTAAAAAGAAAGGAAAGATGAAAAAACATCAAAAATGTGTGTAAAGTCAAAAGACCCCTAAAAGCTGCAGCAGAAAAATTATTACGCAGTGGTCACGGTGAGACTCGGAATCTGTAGCGCTCGCGTGCTAGCAGCGTACATTGCTTCCGCACCACGTAGTTATTCAAATTGGATAGGTGAAATATAATTCATGGGAAAGGTTCTAAAATAGAGGGGGTATGCCTTTATTTATCTATCAAATGAAGGAAAATTCAAGCACTTTCGAACGGCAGGTTCAACGAAGCATGTGCGATGTACAGTTTGGGTACACAATTTATTTGAAGAAAAAAAAAGGTCAAAAATAGCAGAAATTCATAAAATTAAAAAAAAAAATTCTCCAGAACAAAAGACTGCAGGTAGGGATTATAAAAATTAGACCAGAAACCAAGACTATCATGTCTTAGGACTTGCATGTTTGATTTTGAAGCAAAAATGTGATCTTGAAGTTATTGTAAGATTTGAAAGGGAAAACAAAAACACATTTTTTGTTAATTTTTTAGCAATGTTTTTTAGTTTTACCCTTATTCAATGTACTTTTTCTCAACATTCTGTAATATGACCCCTATAAATAACTTACATTTTGTGAAAGAAATATCTGAGTACTTTAGATTGATACCAAGATTACTCCTATAGGTCTGTGGTAAAGTCCAAATTTTATATTTAGAAAAAGGTGGTTTAAACGGCGATACTATCGCCGTGTGGTAGCGTAAGGATTAACTATCTCCTTAACGGAAAAAAGATTTTTGAATGCTTTCTTCAACATTTTTTTCTTTTTTTAAAGTCCTCTTTCATATAAGATAGACTTCGTTCACCACAGAATTAATCCTTTAAGAATACTTGAAAAAAATGGAAATAGACAAATATATGTTTTTGAAACCAATACATCATTCATTATATTGAAAAATCGGAAAATGTAGATCACAACCCTTTTAAAAATTTAGCAATAAAAGTTGTAAAATGGTCAACTCTGGGAAAATTCTTTTATCAATTATTCAGACATTTAATATTTACATGTTTTTTGGTATATTTGACAGAAATATCTATCTGGACAACAAGTATGTCTTTTGAATAAATGTTTGATGCTGGCATAAATAGACCAACTTATTATTGGCCCCCGTACATACCATTTTGACAATTGGCCCCCATACATACCATTTTGACAATTGGCCCGCGTACATACTACTTTGACAACTGGCCCCAGACATACCATTTTTAAAAAGGGCCTATTGGCCGGCGTACATACCATTTTGACAATTGGCCCGCGTACATACCAGTTTGACAATTGGCCCGCGTACATACCATTTTGACAATTGGCCCGCGTACGTATAAGAAAATTAGCCCGCGTACGTATAAGAAAATTGACCCGCGTACGTATGAGAAAATTGACCCCATACATACCATTTTGACAATTGGCCCGCATACATTACCGTTTTGACAATTGGCCCGTGTACATACCATTTTGACCATTGGCCCGTGTACATACCATTTTGACCATTGGCCCGCGAACATACCATTTTGACAATTGGCCTGCTTACATATAAAACAATTGGCACGCGTGCGTACCATTTTAACAATTGGCCCACGTACTTATAAGACAATTGGCCCACGTACATACCATTTTGAAAATGGGCTTGCGTACATACCATTTTGACAATTGGCCCCTGTAACACCTGGCGGACAAGTACATTCACCAGAGATTGGGTCGCAGGTTCCTCCATTCTGACACGGGCACTCCAGAGCACAATTCTTGCCATAAAAACGGGCAGGGCAGGCTGTGAAAGAGATGGAAAGAACGTCAACATGTCAGCAGATATTCTTGCTTCTAAAAAAAAAACAATTTTTTAGCCTATTATGTCTGCCACAAAGAAGATGGAATTCAACTGTAAGGAAGATTTCACACCGGTATGGAAATATTTGAGTCTAATGATTTCACAAATTTGTAGCTAAAATGAATGACAGGTATGACAAGTCTACTTTAAACTAACTAATTTGAATATCATTATTGTATTGCATCTTTTCACTATCTACAAATTTATGGCTTGCCACCACAGCAGTTCCTACCCAAATGGCACTTTCCCCGCCCACATTATTTTCTTTTCAAATTTAAACTTTTTGTATGACCCCCTTACACACACACAAACTTTTGGCAGACAAATCCTGCCTTTGATATTGATTAAACTGAAGCTACAAAAGTGAATGTATGTCCTTAATATTTTTCTGTTTGAGAATAACTTTATTTCCATATAAAATAAAATAACAGCTGCAAAGAAAATGTTATTTTTTTTTTTACTTTTAAGTAAGTGACCCCCCCTCCCCCTTCTTCCCGGGCAAAATATGTTAATAGCGGGATATACTAGTATACAATATGCTATAGTACATATTAGGGACATAAACCTGAAAACCAAAATGTTAAGTTACTGGTTCCGATGCATTCTTTCACTGTTGATTGATTTTTATTTTCCTTTTATATTATTTTTTTCTTTTATATTAAGCCCACCCCCTCCCCCTTTTCCCACTTAGAAATATGAGTGACATCCCCACCACAAACAATAGTGTACACAAACAGACAATGGGTTATCTATATACCACGTATGACCTGTATCCAATGTATTGCCCTCGAGTTGCTGTTTACTATTTTTTTCAGCAAAACATACTTAGCCCCTCCCACTATGTATATTAATGATACTCGACAATTTTATAACATGAGTAGTATACACTAGCTAACAACATAAATATACTCCAAGTATGAATCATAACAGACCTGTAGTTGTTAAAATATGGGCATTTGAAGATTTACATTAAGCCCTGCTTAATATGCATTACATCACCACCAAAAGCAATAGGGCACATTTACGGACCATGGGCTATCTGTGTACCACATATGACTTGAATTCAGTTTACCGTTCTTTAGATATCGTGTTTACAAGCTCTTTTCAGCAAAATCATATTAGGCACTATGCATATTAATGAATTCAATTTTTGGGAAATGTTGCCAGATTTTACTAAAAATTTGTAATAATTTTACCAAGATTTCCAATAATTTTACCCAAAAATTTCCAATAATTTTACCAAAATTTCCAATAATTTTACCAAAATTTCCAATAATTTTACTAATATTTGAATAATATTACCAAAATTTATAATAATTTTATCAAAATTTCTAATAATTTTACCAAAATTTCCAATAATTTTACAAAATTACCATTTTTTTTTTTTTTTTCTTTTTTAATTCTATGTTAATAATTAACAACAAATGTTACCTCCCAAAACTGGGAGAGAGCATGTCCGGGGAAGTGAAATCTTATCATGGGGCAGTTGTTCCACTTCTTAATGCAGCTTAAAAAAAATAAAAATAAAAAATAATTATTGTTTGCCCCCTGGCACTGAAAGCTGAATACGCCACTATCAAGGAGAGACCCCAGTAGCTATTTTGTGTGAAATCTGTGAGATCCATAAAGAACCTTCCACTCACCAAACCAGTAAAAAAATTCCCTGTTGAGGGAATCAAAAAATTACTCAAAAATTCAGATTTTTCCTTACTTTCATTACAAAGAAGACCCCTCCAACCAGGTGGACAGTTACAACCAGTTTGAGTTTCATTGCACGCCGATCCGTGCATACAGTTGAAGCACTCAAACTCGCACTGTGGTCCAAACGTTCCCGGTGAGCAAACTAGGATAGAAATACAATAACAGGGCATGAAATCATGATACAAAATCATACCAAACCATGATAATAAAACATTATGGTGATACATCATTGTAATAAAACAGTATAACAGCTAGACCCATATTTATGGTGATACATTGTAATAAAACAGTATAACAGCTAGACCCATATTTATGGTGATACATTGTAATAAAACAGTATAACAGCTAGACCCATATTTATGGTGATACATTGTAATAAAACAGTATAACAGCTAGACCCATATTTATGGTGATACATTGTAATAAAACAGTATAACAGCTAGACCCATATTTATGGTGATACATTGTAATAAAACAATAACAGCTAGGCCCATATTTATCGTGATACATTGTAATAACACAGTATAACAGCTAGACCCATATTTATGGTGATACATTGTAAGAACAGTATAACAGCTAGGCCCATATTTATAGTGATACATCATTGTAAGAAAACAGTATAACAGCTAGACCCATATTTATGGTGATACATCTTTGTAAGAAAACAGTATAACAGCTATACCCATATTCATGGTGATACATCATTGTAAGTAAACAGTGTAACAGCTAGACCCATATTTATGGTGATACATTGTAATTAAACAGTATAACAGCTAGACCCATAGCTGGACTTTTAAATAAGGGGAAGATCATTGTAATAAAACAGTATAACAGCTAGGCCCATAGCCAGGACTTTTCTTATGGGGGAGATAATTGTAATAAAACAGTATAAGAGCTAGGCCCATAGCCAGTACTTTTTTTTAAGGGGTAGAGGTACAAGCACTTTATGAACAGGCACTTGGGCAGATTCTCTGTACACCCTTATCTTATATTTTTTTGTTTAATTTGTTCAGGGGCATATACTTTCACACAAGGGTGAAGGGAGGGGGGGGGGGCATGCTGGCTATGGGCATGCAGCATAATTTGTTCATGAAAACATATTTCAATGATACATCATCCCAAGACGTTTACATCAAATTCCCCCCTCCCCTTCCTCTTCTCAAGAAATCATACTTACTGTGAGTATATGCTGGCTCTGCGAGTCCATGGAATTGATCTACGTCAATGTACGATGGATCGTAGGATGGACTTGGCTCAAATACCAGAGGGGGTTTCGTTGTTTCAGCTACAAAAGAAAAAAAGAACAAAAATATGATGAAAAATATGGCTATTCCGTAGAATCACTGCCCTGATTAAAGATATGATAATGGATTAGATTCAAATAATGAAAAACAAAACTTTCATCACTGGTCAGCAACGAAACATCTAAATAATTGCTACCAACAATAAACTCCCCCACCACCATATTCTGTTTACACCAACATAGCAAATTCCTTATGTCCACCATGCTGAAAACAAGTCAGAGATGACTTATGTGTGCTTCCCCTGGCATGTGCCTAAAATTGTTACCTAAAACTTTAAGGCCAGTTGTCATCATAGGCAGGATTTGAGCAGGGAGGGTAGGGGAGGGCACTTGCCCCCCACACACACACACACATTTTTCCCGATTTGTACCTTTTTTATGGTGACTTTTTGCATCTTAGTATGATTTTGTGATATTTCCCCCACCCTCCCCCACTTTTGACTTTGCCCCTTCAGTTTTGGTAGACAAATCCCGCCCATGGTTGTCATGTTAACAGGACAGAAATACACAATTACAATTGAATGTTTCTCATTGGTCTAAATATTTGCAAATAAACTGACAGCCAATCAATAACCACTGTGGAAGTGATGTCGCTAGTATGTAGCACAATTACCAGCGGCGATTTTCTAAAGTTAAGATTCCCCCTAACTTCTTTTAATGATTCAAACAAAAAGACGATACTTACTTGAAAGTTCACAGTTTCCGTTGCCAATGTCGGTAAAGCCCGACCTGCAGAAGCAGGTGAATGAACCTAAGGAATTTTGGCACAAATGTTCGCAATCTCCATTGTTTGTTTCACACTCGTTGACATCTAAATTGAATTTAAACAAATAACAACATTTCTGTTTTAGAAAAAAACTTCTCAAATTAGTTGCCTTTTGTTAAATTACTGTACACATTTTTTGTTTAATTACTGATATGGGGTATAGGATGCATTTTAAAAGAACATGCATAGGCCTATAGGTGCTAATGAACCAGGGGCACGGCACATTCCTCCCCACCTTTTTTTTAAATATTTTCAAAAGTGCCCATAGTCCATAGTTACTGTCAAAGGTAAAAGAACTGGTGGAATGTGTGCACACTTAAAAAAAAATAATACAAAAGTACCCCTTTCAAAATGGAGTGTCCATTAATTACTGACCCAATAGTAGGAAACTGGCGACTTTTGTCAGTCCCATGTTCGGGATAAATGTGTCTTTATTAGAAAAGTTCCCCTTTCTAAACTGAAAGTGCCCCCTTCGTGTTACTTTACTTTTTGTTGATTTGGGCTCACTTTATTACAGAGTGGGATGGCGGACATATGACTTGACCCTAAGAGGTCGTGCTCCCCACTTTTCGAAAGCTTCCTACACCCCTGACAAGGAGTTCTTGATAAGAAATGTATTTTTCAATAGAAAATAAATTCCATCGTTTTATTTCCTCTTATAAAAGGGGTAAAATGGGCTTGAAATTATCTGTAATTAATTTACAAATGATTTAGTGATTCCATTCCTAAATCTACATTTTCACCCCTCACCATTGTTAGAATGCATGTCTTTCCCATCTTATCACCCCTGTATCATTTTACTAAACCTTACTCATGGCCTACAGAGAGTGACTACCACTCCCCTACACACACACACTTATTTCCCCCACCCCTTTATTTACCATTGCTACCATTTATGAGTTTCCCAACTTATTGCCCCAACAACATCTTACAAAACATTCAACATTTTCTAATAACGCTGATGTTTCACAGGAATTTACCAGTACCTACCCACTTCCCAACAGCATCCCCCTCCCAAACTCTACCCCTTCCCCCAATCATTTTCAAGCTTACACACAACATTTACCTCTGCATGTGCGTTGATCCTGGGGGTTAAGCTCAAAGCCAGTCTGGCAGAAGCATTCAGCTCTGTCTCCCTCCATGGTGCAGTTGTATTCACATGCTCTTGAATTGCACTGACTGACTGCCGAAACGAGGACTGTATATTGTTCTGTAACAAACAAAAGGTATGTGCCATATGAAATAAGGGAATTATATTTAGAAAAATATAACAAGAAAATTGTATCAAGATAAGTTAAAAAAAATAATAATAATAGTTATCATCATTATCATACACATTATCATCTCATCAACATCATCACCATTTTCAGTACCACTACCACCATCATCATGATGGTGATCATCATCACCATTTGCATCATACCATTTCATCAAGCCATCACCACAACAATCATCTTCATCAATACCACACCACTATATCTTGAGGACCCACACAATCACCACCACCATCATTATCATCATCATCTTCGCATTACACCATCATCTTCGCATTACACCATCATCATCCACATTATCATAATGATGATCAAAATCATTACAAGAGGCCCTACTCATTATCACCATCATAAGATCACCATAACAATCATCTTCAGCAACACCACAACACAACCACCACCATTATGGGTACCCACACAACCACCACCATAATCATCACACCATCCACATTAGGCCTACCATATCATTATCACTGATCATTATCATAACCATATTCGATATCATCTCATCATAATATCACCGTTCACCATGATAATTACCTTCAGCAATACCACCACTACCATAAGTACCCTCACAACCCACCATCGTCATCATCTTCCCATCATCCACATATGATCATTATCATCATATCATAACATCACCATAAAAATCATCTTCATTAATACCAATACCACCACCATGAGTACCCACATAACCCTAACATCATCATTATCTTGGCATCACCACCACATTATCACCTTCACCATCATCATCACCACCACATCATCACCTTCACCATCATCATCATCATCACCATCATCATCACCACCACCACCTCATCACCACCATCATCATCACCACCATCATCATCACCACCACCACCACCACCATCATCACCACCACCATCATCACCACCACCACCATCATCACCACCACCACCATCATCACCACCACCACCATCATCATCACCACCATCATCATCATCACCACCACCACCATCACCACCACCATCATCATCACCACCACCACCACCATCACCACCACCACCATCATCACCATCATCACCACCACCATCATCACCACCACCACCATCATCACCACCACCACCATCATCACCACCACCACCATCATCATCACCATCATCATTATCACCACCACCACCACCACCATCATCACCACCATCATCATCACCACCATCATCATCATCATCATCACCACCACCACCACCATCACCACCACCACCACCATCATCACCACCACCATCATCACCTTCACCATCATCATCACCACCACCACCATCATCACCACCACCATCATCATCATCACCACCACCACCATCATCACCACCACCATCATCATCACCACCATCATCACCACCACCATCATCACCACCACCATCATCATCACCACCATCATCACCACCACCATCATCATCACCACCATCATCATCATCACCACCATTTTCAGCATCACCACCATTATCATCATCATCATTTTCATCATCACCACCACCGTCATCATCACCACCACCATCATCATCACCACCATCATCATCACCACCATCACCATCATCATCACCACCATCACCATCATCATCACCACCATCATCATCATCACCACCACCACATCATCATCATCACCACCATCATCATCATCACCACCATTTTCATCATCACCACCATTATCATCATCATCACCACCACCACCACCATCATCACCACCATCATAACCACCACCATCATCATCACCACCACCACCATCACCACCACCATCATAACCACCACCATCATCACCACCATCATCACCACCATCACCATCATCACCATCATCATCACCATCATCACCACCATCATCATCACCACCATCATCACCACCACCATCATCATCACCATCATCACCACCATCACCATCATCACCACCATCACCATCATCACCACCACCATCATCACCACCATTATCATCATCATCATCATCACCACCACCACCACCATCATCACCACCATCATAACCACCACCATCATCATCACCACCACCACCATCACCACCACCATCATAACCACCACCATCATCACCACCATCATCATCACCATCATCATCACCATCATCATCACCATCACCACCACCATCATCATCACCACCATCATCATTACCACCACCACCATCATCACCACCATCATCATCACCACCACCACCATCACCACCACCATCACCACCATCATCATCATTACCACCATCATCATCACCACCATGAGAAAAAAAATAAAAAATTCTTACTTCTACAGCTGAAGCCATCAGCCTCATCATCACCACCATCACCACCATGGGAAAAAAATTAAAAAATTCTTACTTCCACAGCTGACGCCATCAGCCTCCAAGACATAGCCTTCTCCGCAGCCACATTGGTATGACCCTAGAGTATTGATGCAGAGGTCCTCACAATTATGGAAGTTGTTTTCACATTCATCAATATCTGTTACACAAGGAAGTAATTAAAATAATGAAAGGAGCTCAAGAAACGACAAGAAATATTCATGTCAAAATCAAGACATATTCTAAACATATGCAAAGGAGAAGAACATAATTTTACTTTAAAATATGGCATTCTTAGATGACACCTCTCTTTGTACTTATATAAACCAATAATTTTTGTAATCCTTTGCCAAATTTTGACAAGTATTTTTGCCGCGACTCATTTGATATCATTAACATCCTTTACCTTATAACCACAGCTTAGTAAAATCAATCTGTTGCTTTAATGTTTCACTTTTTTAACTCATACACCACTGAGAAAACCAGTTTGGCTTAAACAATTTTAAGCCAAAAGTTTTTCATTCCAACTTTTTCACACTCTCTGTCTTAAACCAGAACCAAAAGGTTTTGTGGTTCCGATGCTTTTTTATCATAAGCTGATTGATTTGCAAAATTTGTACTTACTGTCATGTCATTGCATATTATGAAATATTTGTTCCAGGATATTTATTAACTAGAACTAGAATGGCATCTCACACTAAGTCCCACATGGCACCCCATGTCCCACATGGCATCCCATGTCCCACATGGCATCCCATGTCCCACATGGCATCCCATGTACCACATGGCATCCCATGTACCACATGGCATCCCATGTCCCACAAGGCATCCCATGTCCCACATGGCATCCCATGTCCCACATGGCATCCCATGTACCACATGGCATCCCATGTACCACATGGCATCCCATGGACCACATGGCATCCCATGTACCACATGACATCCCATGTACCACATGGCATCTAACCCTATGTCCCACATGGCATCCCACACCATGTACCACATGACATCCCATCTCATGTCCCAGATGGCATTCCACTATATCTCCCACATGGCATCCCATTCCATGTCCCACATGACATCCCATGTCGCACGTGGCTTTCCATCATGTCCCACGGGGCATCCCATCCTATAACCCACATGGCATTCTACCCTATGTCCCACATGGATCACATCCTATTTCCCAAATGACATCCCGCCTCATGTCCCACATGACATCCCATGCCATGTCCCACATTGCATTCCACCATATCTCCCACATGGCATTCCACCATAGTGTCTTACATGGCATTCCACCATATGTCCCACATGGCATCCCACGCTATGATCCACATGGATCCATCTTACATGTATGTCCCACATTAATCCAAGTATATGTACCACACGACATCCCTCCCTATGTCCCACATGGCATCCCTCCCTGTGTCCCACATCAGTGGCTTCCCACCTTATGTTCCACATGGCATCCCACCATATATTCCACATGGTATCCCTCCCAATGTCCCAATGACATCCTACTTTGTGTCCCATGTCCCCATGGCCTTCTACCATATGTCCCCATGGCCTCCTACCCTATGTCCCACATAGCCTCCTACCCTATGTCACACATGGCTTCCTACCTTGTCACACATGGCATCCTACCTTATGTAACACATGACATCCCAACTTATGTCACACTCTGTCTTACTCGTGGCATCCCACCATGTCCCACATGGCATTCTACCCTGTTCCACATGGCATCCCACATGGCGTTCTGTCCCATGTCCCACATGACATCCCATAGGCTCCATAAGAAGTCTCATCCTAGCTATCACAGTCACTGATTGAGCATACTATGTATAAAAGTGTCAGTTCATACAATAACTTATGTGCAAATGACTTGTTGAAATGGAATGGGACGCCATGTCCCACATGACAACCCATACCATCCCATGTCCCACATAACATTCCATCTCATGGCATTCCACCCTATGTCCTGCATGGCATTCCACCACATATCCTACATGGCATTCCACCCTGTTCTACATGGCATCCCACATGGCGTCCCACATGGCATTTAACATGATGTCCCATAGGCTCCATAAAAAGTCTCATCCTAGTTATCACAGTCCCTGATTGAGCATACTTTGTATGAAAGTATCAGTTCATATAATAACTTATGTGCAAATGAGTTGTTGAATAAGAAAGAAAAAAAGGTGAAGTCAAATAATTATGCCTGATATAGCCCTTAATGTATACAACATGGTAAATATTATATTATATGTCCCTCATCCATGTCCCACATGGCATCACTCCCTATGTCAATATACAATCACATCTTGTCACACTCCCTGATTAAACATACTAAATAAAAATGTCTGGTCAGGTCATATACTGTAGCAACTTTGTGCAATTGAGCACAATAATAAAGGTGGAGTTTAATAATCATGCCTGATACAACTGATGGTGCCCCAAATATTTTGAAGGATTTTAAATCTTAAGTGCTACAAGAGAGACTTGAGGATCTCTGAATGATATTGGAAAATTATATCATTTTACAGTTATCTTCTAAGAAAATATCAAATGTTTTGTAGACTTTTTAAGGAAAATAGTCTTCGATCCTGTCTCAAGTATCTCTGAAAACTTTAACATTTTATAAGGAAATTCTAACCTTCCATAAGGATATCGGAAAAAACTTTAACTTTTTCTGAGGAACTCTGAAGAAACTTTTAACATTTTCTGAGAAATTCTTAAAAACCTTTAACATTTCTGAGGAATTCTTAGGACAAATCTGTGGACGGCCAGACAGACACGGCCAGACCGACGGACAGCTGGACGAACGTAATGGCCATTACATAGGTTCGCATGCGCCATAGGTTCGCATAATGCTTCGCATGCAAACCAAAAATGTTGACAACATTAGTGAACAAAACCGACAGTTGTTAAAATATGAGCATTTCAAGATTTGTACTTTAAGCCCCGCTTACTCATAAATATGCACGATATCACTACTAAAAACAATAAGGTACATCTACAGATCATGGGCTTTTTTTAACAAAATCATGTTCAGCCCCACCCACTAGGCATATTAATGAAATTCAATGTCTTTACATCATATACATGTACACACTAAGTAACATCATAATTACACCAAATATGAAACAAAACAGACAGACATACGGTTGTTAAACTATGAACATTTCAAGATTTGTACTTTTTTTAAACCCGCCTACTCAATAACATGCCAATATCAAAACCAAAAACATTAGGGCACATCTACAGACCATGGGCTATCTGTGTATCACATATGAACTGATTCCCATTTATCGTTCTTGAGATACTGTGTTTACAAGCTCTTTTCAACAAAATCATGTTAAGCCCCACCACTATGCATATTAATGCAATTCAATGTTTTCACATCATGAACATGTAAACACCAGCTAACATCATATTTATACCAAATATGACACAAAACAGACACATGGTTGTTAAAATATGAACATTTCAAGATTTTTACATTGGGCCCCGCCTACTAATTAATATACATGATATCACTACCAAAAACAGTAGGGCACATACACAGGCCATGGCCTATCTGTGAACCACATATGACACGAATCCAGTTTATCGTTCTTGAGATATCACTATCGCAACAGAACCAAAAATGAGCTGTTTTTTGGGACATTTGTGAGACCAGAAACCATACCTTCATATCTACAACACATGTTTTACATACAAACAGTCCCTCTAAAGAAATATATCATTTCTTTATAGTTCCTTTGAGAATTCTCGTATTCTACTTTCATGAGAAAAACTAGTTTTAGGGGGATACTTTCAAAGGAAAATTCCCATGGATTTTCATTTTTGTTTCCATATATGATAAAGACAATTTTCAGAAACAAAGTAGTGAAAAAACTATCTTAATATCTTATTCCGTTTAGAAGTTGTAACAATGTTAAGAGTAGAAAAATGTTCTTAAAAACACCTTGTACAGTATATGTCCTTCAGCTTGGTGATGTCATCAAGACAATTCCAACACATGCAGTTCTTATGTATTTCTTATAAATTTTATAACTTTTTTTTTCACATTATCAAACAGCTTTTTTGGTTCATTACAAAGATAGGGTGGAATATATCATTTACAAGAAAACATTTTATTTTTTTCTTCATGTACATCACATTTTTAATGAGAAAAAAAATCCAAATCATTTTTAAAGATATACAAAATACGGTTTGTTGAAACTGTCTCTATGACATCACAGATGTTGCCAATCAGTCACTTTTGTCCAAATTCAAAAATACTTTAAAATTTCAAAACTTCTTAACAGAATAAGTAAGATATGAACATAGTTTTTCCACCACTTTGTTTCAAAAAAAATTTTTGTCCAAAATTCAAAAATTACTTTAAAATTTCGTAACTTCTTAATGGAATAAGATAAGAACATAGTTTTTCCACACCACTTTTGTTTCTAAAAAAAATTATCTATCATATATGAAAAAATAAAAATTCATGGGAATATTCTTATAAGAGAATAAGAGCATGAATCTATGTATAACCTAAGTGAATATATGTTCTACATACCATTACACAACCTCATGTCTCTGGCCAATTGGAAGCCGGCATCACAGCTGCATATTGCTCTATCATTGCTATTTAGGCAGTTTTGTTCGCAGCCCCCTCTGTTCACTGCACATGGATTATATCCTATAAAATAAAGCACAGTAAATCACACAACTGTTTGCATCCAAAGACAGACAAATATGTCGTTGTTTACAGTAAACTTTTTTAAGGAATGCATTCAACTTTAATGTGAGATATATCAATATTGATATTAATCATGACTCGTAAAACATTTTGATGGTAACTGGCAGTGTTTTGAGGGAGGGGAGAGGTAAGGAAGGGAGGGAGGAAAGGAAGGGAGGGAGGGAGGGATGGAAGGGAGGGAAGGAAAGGAGGGAGGAAAGGAAGGGAGGGAGGGGAAGGAAGGGAGGAGGGATGGAAGGGAGGGAAGGAAGGGAGGGAGGAAAGGAAGGGAGGGAGGGATGGAAGGGAGGGAAGGAAGGGAGGGAGGAAAGGAAGGGAGGGAGGGGGGAAGGAAGGGAGGGAGGGAAGGAAGGGAGGGAAGGAAGGGAGGGAAGGGAGGGAAGGAAGGGAGGTAGGGAAGGGAGGGAAGGAAGGAAGGGAGGGAAGGAAGAAAGGGAAGAAAGGGAGGGGAGGAAGTGGTGGGCGACACTGTTCACAATATTGAACAAAGACATTAATTCTACTGTTTTATGTCAATTAGAAAACAGTTAAGTCTAGAAATACCACTAACAAAATCTTCGAATCTTATTAATTTTAAAATCGGTGAAATATAACTCATGGGGTTAGTAGCTCTTCTCTTCTCTTCTTTACCACAAAAAATGCCCATTTTTGGTCAAATTTAACAACGAAGATAGGATATTTTAACAAAATGAATAAGTCTTTTAAATCTATCAATTTCAAAATCAATAAAATATTTCTTAACTGTCATCGTAACCCCAGGTGCAATTTGGGAAAAAAGATTCCTTCCATTTTGCCCCCAAGTGCACCAAAATTTTAATCAATTTTTCAATTATATTTAATAATCACCCAATTTTACCTCCCAACCAGGAAGAAAGCATGCAACTGGGATGGTAAAAACCTCCCACCCCTCCCCATGCCCCTGGAGGCCTGTAAAAGTAGAGGGAGAAACAGAAACTGACTCACTTTCACATGTTCTTCCATTGGCAGCCAGTCTGTAACCAGCAAAACACTGACAGGCGTAACGTCCCTGAGAATATGACACGCATTGGTGATGGCAGCCTCCATTGTTTCTTGCGCAGCCATCTTCAGCTGTGATGAGAAAATAAAATTAATTAAAACTCCTTTTTTTTTAAATAGTATTTTATCTCTGACTATTTCTGTTTTCAGGGATTTATCTCAGAACTGATTTATCTTCAGTGGTATGTCATATTGATTGCGATTGTGATATAAGGCCGGCCCCTCCTTCCCCCTCCCCCTCCTTTTCTTCCTAATCTGTTTGCAATTTTTGACCGAAACTCTTTCAGTTTGTACCACAAATCTTTAATTCTGGGCCAAAAATCTTTAAATTTGGACCAAAAATCTTTAAACTTGGACCAAAAATCTTCAAACTTGGACCAAAAATCTTCAATTCTTCAAACCCTCAGTTTTGGAGAAAAAAATTACAATTTGGGACCAAAAACTGAATGAAGGCTACACATGACCCTGTGTATGTGGTCTGAAAAGGTCAGACTTACGAATGCATGTTCTTTGGTCGGTGTGTAGTCTCTCTCCTGATGGGCACTCACAACGGTGACTGCCTCTTGTGTTTCTGCAAACCTGCTGGCATCCGCCGTTATCCAAGCGACACTCATCCACATCTAGTAAGATAATACAACATGTTACGTACTGTAGCATTTTATGGGCAGAATTTAATTTCCTACTGAAAGTATATGTGGTGCAGTCATGAAATTTGCCTACTTGAAAGCTGGGAGCAGAGGAAAAAATCATAAAATCTCACTAACATGCAAAAACTATCATACAAAAGATACAAATATGGGGGGTGGAAATTCCCCCTCGCACCCCATAAACCTGCCAATAGTAGCATTCCTATATAGTTTGAATGTGCGGGGGGGGAGGAGGGGGTCAAAATTGTTGTTACAATTTACGATCCAATTTTACAAATGATTATGTACATATGTATGCTTTTTTGCTTCCTCAATAATATAAAACAAATCTAGGCAATAAACATTTGATACGATTTCCTTCCCTGTTGAAAATTATAGCCACAAATATTCTGCCCCAGAGATATATCAATTATTCTAGTATCAATAATTTTACCTTGATTGATTTATTGGCTCCATGAAACTTCTACAAAACATGTACTTAAAAAAGAACTGAATAAAAAAATGTATTAACTTGAAATTGTTTATTTTATGCGAGTGTATTTTGTCTACTTCCAGTCAGTTTGCCCATGATTAATGTAAGAATATTATTTAACAAATAATATTTTAAGGACCAGTTCTCAGAATACAGGCACCCATGAATTTAAGTGGGTAGTATTTTCTCTTATATACATAGCATCATGTACATGGATACAGCGATGAATATTCATAAGTTTTGTAAGTTTATAAGATTGAATGTAAACAAGCTTGGGGCCCCAAGCACTTAATTCCCCACGATCATCCAAAGAACCTTAGTTATACCAAAGGCAACTTCAATCATAAAATGTCATAAGGCAAAAATTTGTTAGACAATTTTTCTAAATGTCAATTAGGGAGGGCGAGAGCCATACCCCAAGTTTGGATGAAGTCATACCCTCAGTTGAAGGGGGCCAAAATGCTGGTCTGAAGGGGCCGAATCCCGGTTGTTTTTTTTTTTTTTGGAGGGGGGGCAACTACCCTGTTTTGAGGATCAAATCCCCAGTTTGGAAGGGGCAATATCCTCAGTTTGGATAAGCCATACCTCCAATACAGAGGGGAAATCCCCAGTTTGAGTCAAACCTCCAGTTTGGATGGGGCCAAGCCCCCAGTTTGGATTTGGCTCCCAGTTTTGATGGGGCCAAGGCCCCGGTTTGGAGGGGGCCATACCCTCAAATTGGAAGGGCCACACCCCTACTTTGAAAGTGGATTTCAAGTATTAAATTGAAAATGGAGTGATCATTTTAAACGTCTCGACCCCAAGGAGGAACAAATTTACCGCTCCCCACTCCCCTCCCCCACTTCTTTAAATATCATAACTGTAGGTTTAACCTTGTTTGTGTCTGTGGACAGTCAGGAGACAAAAACATCTATAATGGAATAACACAATTTGCATAAATCACTCAATATTGAAATATGTATGATTATCTGCCCTAGCGTCAACGAATAAATCAAACTGTTCCTCGCTTTGTTCCAAAGACCTAACCAACAATTGTTGCACCCTTAAATCAATAACTGAAAGCTAGATCACAGGTGGGTAACATACATGCTGTTATTGTGCTATTGTGTTATTTTGTAGAGAGGTGATCGGCCATTGTGGGAGAGTAAAGAGCAAGGATGCTGACAAGGGCAGATCCGTGATGGGGGAGGGGGAGAGGGGAGGAAGCAAGGGGAGGGGCAAAGGGGAGGGGAGAGGGGAGGAGGATAGGGGAGGGGGAGAGGGGAGGGGGAGAGGGGAGGGGGAGAGGGGAGTGGGGAGAGGGAACCCCCTTAAAATCCATTATTTTTTTTAATATTTTTTTTTTTTTTGCATTCGTGGAAATGCTGCTGTGACCAGACTGACCTCCACCCCTCCCAATACTTGCCAATAATTACAATCGTGTAAACCAGAAATTGCCCGCCTATAATAGTTTAAGGTGTCGGTAATCGCTTGACCACTGAACGAATCCTTTAAATATGCAGTGTGTTGTCATGTCACTTCTCAATATATAAGTAATAGGTTGTCCCCAAAACATGAACCCTAAAAGAAAACTAACTAAAGGAAAAATTCCCTTACAGATCTTTTTAGAGCTAGAAACCCTGGCTTAAAGCTAGAAACCCTGGCTTAAAGCTTATCCTGGACTGATTTCATTTTTCTTGTCAAATTAAGCCACATATGTACTTATTTAGTAAGGATTATCACTGACGAAGTGTGTATCATTGTAAGCCATTTGGAGGCATGAAAAACACAGAACCTTCAGAGTTTCCGGGAACTTCAACCCCTAGATTTCTACTGGGGCTTTGTCCCTGGACCCCGTGCCATTAGGGGCACATTCGACATGCACAATGCCACCTTATAGTTTTTCAGACACAAAATTATCATAATCACTTTAATTTGCCCCCTCCCTTTTCCTTTTATTTTTTCCTTTTTTTCTGGGTCCACCCTTGGATGCTGAAAGAGAGATTTTGCTATTTACAGAATAGATTTATTTACAGAATAGATATCTAATAATTTGTAAGAGGCTTAAACAAAAATAACCAATATTTTTTTTTCATTTTTTATTATATCTTATGTCAATAATCATGCATAAATCATAGGAAATATCTATTGTTAGCATTGCTACTCATATACATGAATATTCATCCATCCATCCATCCATGTTCATTTGTAGTAGGCGCCTTTTCCATAGGATACAAAGCGCCCAGAATGCTGCCCCAAAGTTCAGTAAGTAATACATGATTAAAAAAGAAAAGTCTTGAGACGTGTTTTGAACTGTCCAAGTGAACTGGCATGGCGAATGTGTGAAGGCAAAGAGTTCCAAACATGGGGTGCTGCAGCTGAAAAAGCCCTAAAACCAGCTTTGGTGTTAGTTCTGGGTTCAGTCAGAAAGTTTTCAGAAGAGGAGCGAAGGGATCGTGCTGGTGTATAAAGTTTCAGACTGTTGGATATGTATTCAGGTGATTGATGTATCAGGGATTTGTAGACAATAAGACATGTTTTGTATAAAATTCGCTGTGACACAGGGAGCCAATGCAATTTGTTGAGCAAGGGTGAGGCATGATCACGACGACGTTTCCTGAAGATGAGCTTAGCAGCTTTATTTTGGAGTTTCTGTAGGCGATTTACATTTTTCATGGTAATACCATTCAAAAGGGAATTACAGTAGTCCAAACGTGATAGGATAAGTGATCGAACAACATAATGACAGGTTTCAACGTCAATGTACCGACGAATCTTGCCAATGTTTCTAATGTGATAATTAATTGTTTTACTAAGTTGTGTCACATATAGCCATACCTAAACATGTGACACCATCCGATGACAGTTCAAATCCCTCTTCACATTTGCAGAAGTAGCTTCCGATAGTATTGCAGCATCGCCCCTGGCAACCACCGTTGTTAAAGAGACACTCATTGGTATCTGTAAAAACATGCAAAAATGTAAACAATGATTTTCATTATGGCACAAAAAGGGGTAAAACATTATGTTTAATCCAGTAAAAAGTTTTAGTACTCGATCCTTTGAGGTACAACTATGGAAAACATTTATGCACTTTCAAGTATATACCCCAGGTGGCAGCGTGGTTCCAAAGTCATGCTTCATTGACATAAAACATGAATATGCATCACTCTTTAATTAAACTTTGTACAGTCAACAGACCACGAGGCCCTGTGTTCAAGCCCGGGTTGGGTAGACACACCAGTGTACCACAACTGGTGATCAAAGGCCGTGGACATTGACTTGGTTGTTGATGTTATATCTGTCCGTACGTCGTACCTGTGTTCTCGTCTGGGTCGTATTAAGCGTTTCGTGATAGCATTGTTACTATCATAACCGAATACGCAGGCGACGACCCCGTAATTGTAATTCTTTGTTCACTCGTCGTCGTCGTCAACACAAATGTTCCAATTGTGCCACTATTGATGTCACGATGTTCCGATTGTGCCACCACTGATGTCACTGCTGAGGAGTTACTCTTAATAAATTAGATGTCTATTTTAAATTGAATCGTGGAGGCAGTTGGCTATCCTACATGTAGATCAAAAATGAGATAAATACACTATACCATACTTCAGGGTCAATGTTTGTCCTGATCCCACAGGCATTATCAGGAATGTACTCTATTCCCATCTATTGACAGTTTCTAAAAATTGCTCTCCGACATCTTC